>VJMH01000084.1:0-17853 GCA_009835185.1 Aphanomyces stellatus
CTCACGCTCTTCCAATTCAACCTTCTCCGCGTCTCGCCCGAGACGGAGCTTGCTGGTCTTGACTTGTCGCTGCATGGTGGCCCGGCCTACGAGCAGGGCGACGACGTCAAGATGACAGGTCCCAAAACGGAGAATTCGCTCAACGACAGCGGCTTCCATCAAGTCATGACGCCAGCCACGGCCAACGGCGCGTCCATTGCCTTCAACTCGGTCTGAGAGTTGTCATGTCCTTGCTTAACTTACATAAAACATTCGGTCTTTGTGAACAAATCGACACAAATGAATGCCGCTTCGACCAGGAATACATAGAATAGACGATGCTGTCGTCCAAATGACGAAAGTAAGATTGCCAGGCAAACAACGTACCATCATCCGGGATCGAACCAGAATCCTTCGCGAAAGGAAGCGCAACTCGGCGAGGCGTTCGAACTATCAAGCTGTCGATCGCCACTGACGCGCTAGCAAAAGGACGCCCAACTCAGTTTATGGATCAACCGACAAGATTCAAAGTCTTGTTGTCTTGAACGCCAGTTTGGGTCAGAGAATTCCGGTGTGACCGTTCGATTCAGACGATGGAATGCGTCAAGGAAAGTGAGAGCAACAAAGTCAGGAAAATAAGGCACACGAACCTTTGTTGGAACAAAATATTACTTGACGCATGAACGATTTTTCAACAGCTATCGGCCAATTGATAATTGATGGTTGAACCACGCAATTGATTCATCCAAGACCCTGAGACGGACCCACATATACCATCGTGACGAAATCGATGGAAATTGTTCCCCTGAAATGCCGCGATTGCTCAGTTCGTCAGACTGAAGATCTGAAGGTCTTTGGTTCTATCCCGCATCGTGGCACTCATTTCCCCTTTTGTATTAGTGCAACAGTGTGGAAACTGGTTGCCCAAACACCGACTGCCAACTTTGTGGTACATCCAAGGAAACGTTCGTTACCCATAATATAACTTAAACACACAACCCTAGTCTTTCACGCGAGACACATACATGCGCCCAAGGTGGGGCGAGTGCGTCGACCATGCATCCTTCCACGGGTACATGGCTTCGATGGTCGACGTGGCGTCGAGCCAGACGCGGCGCTGGGCGCTCAGTGCGGGCTCTTGCATGTTGACGGCATCAAGCCAGCGTTGGTAGCCCATGTAATACGTAATCCGAGCGCTGCTGTTCATCGCATCTTTGACATTCGTCATGAGCAAGCCCGTCGAGACATGGAGGTCGTGGTCTTTCTGGGTCGTGCTAAATTCGGGGACATGAAAGTCCGTGACGCAGGGCGCGTCACACGTCTCACGCTCCACGATGGTCACGACGACGTCGCGGAGGTCGGTTGCGTTGGAGTAGCCGCTCGAGTGGTTGAGCACTGCCGCGGGCACGTCGCGCGTCACGAGTGCGCGGAACCCAGCTTCTCGCAGCCGCAAAAAGTAGTGGACAGCATTCCCAAGTTCGACGCGACGAACAGATTTGCCATGCACGAGCACGTCGACGATGAGGGGTGCCGTGGGAAAGAGCCCCAACTCACGCACGAGGGCGGCGGTGGCACTGATGGCGCCAGCTTCGCGCGCCTCCCACCACCCGTCGTGCCGGTCGGCGTCGCCTGCCGTCGTGTAAATGAAGACGGCTTTGGAGGTCGCGTTGGCCAAGCTGGCGTAGACGGACGGAAACATGAAGAGCTCGTGGTCGTCTTGGTGGGCCGTACCAAAGATGTGGACCGTCTCAGGCGGCGGCAAGCGGGCGGCGTTGACGGGTCCGTCGACGGGGGCAGAGACAATCCTCGAATGGGAAAAGACCCAACCGGCGACAACAGGTGCGTCTAATGTGGGCTGGGGGACGACGAACGAGCAAAAGCCAGGCGTTGGAGCAAACGCACCATGGCAGATGGCGCGCGTGATGCACATGGCGGCACATGAGACCGCGGTGCGGCGTGCGGTCAAGGCCACGAGCAAGTGAGGTGGTGGGTGGAGGAGGCAGATCAAGTTGGGCGACGGGATGTACGTGAAGAAGGACATGTTCTTGGCCTGTGTCAGCGCCGCGCATTCGGCCGGTGACGTCACGTTCAAGCGGAAGGTAAAGTTGCTGCCGTCGGGCAGGCTCATCTGGTTGATGTTGATCACATTGGGCTTGACGTAGCCTGCGATGCTGGCCAAGATGTCGGTCATTGTGAGCTCCTTGATCCAGCACGATTGGTTCGCGAGAGTAAAGTTGAGTGTGGGCGAGACGATGATGGCTGCCGTCGTGATTGATGGCGTATCACTTTGATGACTACTCTTGTGAAGGAAGACGGCGAGCCCAGCGAGAAGGAAGAGTGTCCCGATGGAGGCGAAGCGGAAGAGCGGCCGACGCCACCACGGCCGCGGTCCTTCGACCGCGTTGTTCGAAGGCATTCAAAGAATAATCAGCTTCATGTCGCGATGCAACACAACGTGGTTTAACGCGTTTTTCAGGCTATATACTGATGTGCCTGTCAGTGCACAAAGTACGAAAAATATTTATATATTTGTATGGTCAAATTTATTTGTGATAACGTTAAGAAGATAACAGGTACTACGTAGTAGCCAATGCAACATCATATGTACACCCATACTTACTTCGAAGTATTTAACAGGATGGATCTGAATCATTGCATCATTCCGACCCTAGAATATTTTGGCCTGCCAAAACCATTCCCTGTGCTTCGGAAAGAAAAGTACCATCATAATCGCATGATCGATTCATTCTTAAATGAGACTCGTCCAATCAATATCGGCCAAAAATCCGGATAACGCTTGCATTGACTCAGATCCGTTCTATTAAATAGTGTACATTTTAAGAAATCACGAACTTCGACGTATGCAAAAATAATTATATTTAACATCGTATTTTGCAGCAGCATTCTGGTGGTGCGTTTTTTGTTTTAACGTAGGGGGTCCTCTTGCACAAGCGTGACAATTGAGAAACACCGTTGGAGATCTCTGGCTACCATGTCATCATTGAGATGGCGCCGCCGTCACATCCACAGCCATTTCTCGCGCATGTGATCTCCACTCAAATGAGAATGGGTGACGAATCGGCGTCACCCGATGTGATTAGAGGACTTTGCCTTCCACAAACTGTCATGTGCACCTTGCCCTCACGGTGTGCTGACAGACCTGGCAAGAGTCGGACACTCACGCACTTCAAGACAGATACCGTGACATTTGAATACCTTCAAAACATAATATATTGATTATTGCATTACTATCCCATGCAAAAATTGGAAGACAATTAAGACACTTGATTGAAGTACACAATTTTATTCAAGCTCGAAATAAAACCTCTGGAATTTCGATACTCAACGGCAGAGCGTGAATTTTCAAATCGAGCGGCGCGCCAATGCTAGGATGCTCGAGTGATGCCTTGGAGAGCTGCAGCCTCGTGAGCATCCATGAAGAAATGGTAACAATTATGCATGAGATGATCATCTTCCTCAACCGCCATGCAGAACCCGACAAAGAGGCGCTCCATGGAGGATGCCCTTCGAGTCGTAGACGGGTTTGAAGGACGTCGGCGCCATGGGTTCTTCGGCCTGTACGACGGTCATGGAGGTACACGATGTGAATCAAAAGACGACGTCACACAACAACACGGTACAGGCAGGGAGATCTCGACATTCCTCCAACACCACCTGCATGTGAATCTGGCGACCGAATTGGCCCGCGATGACAACACTTCGGTCGAATCCCGCATCACACAGTTCGTTCGATGCACAACAAGGTCCCCGTCTTACCATCACGTAGAGCGTTTGTGGTAACCGATATGGATTGTTGCGATCTCCCCGAGTCTGAAAATGCCGGATCGACTGCCGCTGTGGCACTCCTTCGCGACGAAGGCAACGAACGATACCTATATGCGGCCAACGTTGGCGACAGGTATCTCTCCGCCTCAACTGTTGTCATCCTCGCACCATCTAGTCGCATTGTGCTGTGTCGGAGTGGAAAAGCAGAACGCTTGACCGAGGTACGCGACACCCGACATCCTTGGAAGTATATTGAAACATCGCTTCGTCCAGGATCACAAAGCCGAACTCCACTCGGAAGCCGTGCGCGTTTGCGAGTCCGGTGGATTCGTCATCCACAATCGCGTCTCGGGTGTCCTTGCCGTCTCGAGGTTGGTTCTTCCTTTGTTTCCAGCGCCAACAGCGTCGTCCCATTAGGAGCTTCGGCGACAGTGCGCTCAAGAAATGGGTCACCGCCCAGCCGTACATCACTCGTTCTCTGTACGTCTTCGTCAACGTCTTCGTCAACAAACTACATTCCGCGTACATCATGCTCAACTCTACCTAGTGTCGATGATGCATGCTCCTTTGTCATCCTCGCCTGCGACGGCGTCTGGGACGAGATGGACGACCAGACGGCTGTTGACCTCGTGGCGGCGCTGCCCGCGTCCGACCGCGCGAGCGCCGCCGAGGTCCTCGTGAACACTGCCTTGCACGAAGGCAGTTGCGACAACATTTCAGCCGCCGTTGTATTTTTGACTGGCTAAATAGATGGAGAAACATTCTGTGTCTATTTCCATCGAATTCCCTCAAATCCGACCACAACTCCAAACTCCTTCAACTACAAAACACCTACGTATTTATAACAAAAAACGTGTTCTAAAATATTTTACACCATCTAATCGAACTTTGAACCAGTTACTCGACAACTGACGCAATATATTGATATATCGTAATATTGCATAAATATTTCGTTTTGAACAAACCAACAAATTAGGTAATCAGTTTTAGAGAAAAAGCGTGAAATAAGAGTGAAAGATTGTGAAAAATCGCAAATATTGGAACTTTTATGAATTGATGGAAATGGTGCAGGTTTTATCAAAAATGCTTTCCAGAACGAATTCCAATTGTTGTTAAAGAACGGTTTATCTGATTGGCTGAAATATTTCGCGGTCTTTTTATCTGAATGAACCAAACACGAGCTCCTTCATATCCATTCTTTCGCTGAACCAAGCATGCCGATCAATACCCGTCGCCTCCTCGAGAACCTCCAAGAAGCTGCTACCGACGATATAGGTTCGCGTGATTGGATCTGAAATTGAATTAGATGAAAATATTTTTTACAGTAGTGCATGCTGAAGCCGACGCTTTCGTGGCAACGTGTTATTTTTTTTGTCAAATATTTCTGCACTGTACAAGAAGTTTGTATACTTTGACAATATTATCATCGAACTTTAATCATCGAAAAGTGAATTTCGTCAGGTACCAAAATATTATTGTCATTTATGGACCAGTTAGTTTGTCGTGCATTCATTTCGAAATCATAGCGTCTTCTCAGAAAGGACACGATCGTCGATCAACTCCTGCGCATTCAACCATTGTGCTCGTTATTGACTCCAAAACAAAGAACCGGTGATTGAATGGATCACTCAGGTGTTTTTTGCATGATTTCCGGTTCATCTGGCTCACAGAAAATAACTGGGACCACCTGACCCGAAGATCTAATGATTCCCATTTGCCATAATATAATACTCCGAGTAAATCTATAAAACGTACTACTATTAATACTTCGTTGTAGTTGTAACGACAGCACTTAGACAAGGTAATTTTCTGCTTCCGTTGCCCACGAACATATTTACCGACCGTTTCATTGAAACCGAAACCTGAAACTTCCATTTCCCTTGGCCTGGCCACCACTCTGCCTTTCGCCACGTTGCGCAACCACATTATGTTTGGCGTTGCTACAACTTCAGCTCTCTTGGCTGTCTGCTTGTCTACGACGTCAGCTTCGTCCCTCCCTCGGTGCGCGCCGCCCGACGTCGTCGCACTCAAGGACGCGATTCACGCCGATCCGCTGCGTCCCGTCTGCGAAGCCGACGTCGGTGAATCGCTGAGCCAGCTTGAACTCGGCAATCTCACGTCGACCCAAGCGGACGCCTTCGCCAACAGCACATCCTGCGAAGCCTTCTTTGGCATCGTCCAAACCACGGCCGCGTCAACGTCCACGTGCGCCGAACTGCACGACTGGCTACCCAAGGTCACGTGGCCCATGGTCACAGGACTCGTCGACGTCTTGGGCTGCCCACTCGCGGCGAACGAGTGCGACCTTGACCAGCTCCAATCGGCCATCATGCCGCTCAGCATCAGTTCGAATCTGCTTCCCTGTCTCGCAGCCACGGGCCTCGCCATGAACTACATGACCCACTCGCCACCCGTCTCGGCGCAATGGCAGCTTGTGGGCACGACCCCCGCGTGCCACGCTCTGTACAGCCAAGCCAGAGACATTGTACTGGCCCGGCCTGCGTGTAACGTGCAGGGCGTCAACATCCACGCCGTCGACCGCATCAAGTTCAACCAAGTGATTCAATGGGTCGTCTTAACCACGGATGCCCAGAAGGACCTCGCCGCCACGTCCTTCTTTGCCATACTCGATGCCGTCATGCCGTCCCAAGCCCAGGCCCATCGCAGCGCCTACGGCTGGCCCGTCTTGGTCGTGTTTCTTGGCATTTGTGTCGCGGCCACCTTGTGGCGTCGCCGACGCGCACTCATTCCAGGACCTGCCCTCACGCCCGGGGAAGATCGTGCTCTCCTCCCCGGGAAATACTATCTCAATTAGATGTTGATTGATTATTTGAGACGATGTCGTGTCTCTAGGGCGGCTTTGGAGGTTTAGCCTTGGGGCTGCGTTTGCATCCCAGGGACGGAATGGTCAGAAGGCGACTTCACTGCCCGCACCTTGAGGAAGTTGTGAGACTTGAACATGAGCGCTCTTGGTTCAAGCACGATCTGAAAAAGTTTGTATTAACGTTAATACAAAAGGAAGAGACGATAGTCCATCGAAACGTTTCGTGATGGGAGAACAGAAAGGTTGTGGCTCGAGCCTGAGATCGTTCGACTGAGCTGTCTCGCAAGCAATGCCAAATGCTCAGACTGGATACATGAATGAAGGAATTTCCAGCTCGAAAGACGGCGACCGATGTGGCACTGTGATGGGGGAGGGAGTTTGCCCCTCTGCTTTATTGAACTACGTTGATCCCCTAGGTTGTAATGTCCGTTTGGCAGTCCCCACTCCATCGTAGCTGACTTGGCGACCTATTCGTAAGACAAGTCATTCGAACACCCATGAATTTTTCGTCTGCGTCAACATTGAGGCCCTGCCTTTCCCTCATACCGCACATACTTGTCACCACCCTCACTTAATAGCACTTCCACCCCGTTTGTCACCCCGATAGATGCAATCGCAATGATGAAAAATTAGCCAAGACTGTTATTTTATCCCCGGTGTGGGAAGAACGAAACGCAGAGATGATGTACCACGGCCGTAACTGAGAGAGAATGCGATCGTTCGTCGAGTCTGGGCCAATATTTCCCACGAAATTTCAGGTTATGAATGCAGCGGTCACAAGGCCAAAGCGTTTTTGAGTATTGTACACCAAAAAAGCGGAGACTTTTCCCATCCACCCATTGGACAGAGAATATCCCTCGTGTGATTTGATTGGCCAGGCGAGGGGAAAATCGATTTTCGGGAAGCCGAATCGGGGCTCAAACCAACAAGGCAGCTAGCTAGAAAGAAATACCGACTCACACGATGGGTCTTGAGTTGAAAGACTTTGGACGTTGCATCATTGTTTCCACAGTTGGGACATTCGGCAACAGGAACTTGAATTGTATTTGCTGGTACTTTATCAGAGCCCCACGGCAACCAATGCAATAACAAAACTGAATACTATCCAAGTTACTCTTTTACACCATGGTCGAGTGGATGGTTTCGTAGCCAGCGGCGGGTTGGCGGCGTTGGTAGACCAAGACGGCGACGGCGGCCACAATCGCACCGGCGGCCATGTAGCCTGCGACAAAGGCGGGCGAGGATGACGAGGGCGTGTCATGGTGGACGTAGCTCGCGGCCAATTGAAGCGCGGCATGCGACGAGTGCGTGACAAACGAGGCGTTTTCGAGCGTCACGCCCAACTCGGCCCAATCCAAAAGCGTGTCAAACGGGAGTTTGCCAAAGACGTGGATGTCCGTGCCATTCTTATCGACGGCGCAATGGGGAAAAGCTTCAACGGCCGCGTGGATGTCACCGTACCACGCGCGGCAGTCGGCCGAGTGCCGCACGGCTTCGAGCTGGTCGATGGACGCAGGCACTTGGTCGCGTTGGATGACGTCATCATCATCGCCAGCAGCCGCGGCCGCGAGGAGCTCGGTTGGGCTGAGCCCAATGTCGGCCAAGCACGGGCCAGCGTGGGGGCTAAACACGAGCGGCAAGAACGACTTGACGAGTTGCTGCTTGTCGCACTTGTCGCTCACGTGGGGCACGACCGCCATGTCCAAGATGGGCGTGACCATGCGCCACGTCACGTTCTGGAACACGTCAAACTCAAAGCAGTCCTGCGTGGCCGCCAGTGCCTGCGCGTCCGTGTAGAGCGTTTGGCAGTTGGTCGAGGCCACGAGCTTGGCTTCGGCGGTGGGACTGAGCGAGGTCGCGTTGGCCGAGACACCAGCGTCCGCCAAGCACGGGGCAAAGGCGGCGCTCGCAACGACGCTGGCCTGCCACGCCTCGACTTGGGGCTTGGTGCAGTGGGCGACCTCTCGGCCGTTCAAGACCAAGTTGGGTGAGCCATGGACAGAAGAGTCGTGGGAGGCGGCGGCCAGCGCGACGATGGGGGCAACGAACTTCATGGCGCAAATGTGGAAATGAAGAGAACAAGCCATCGCCCGACCGAACCAGATGATGGGTGAACGTGAAAGAAGGGCAGGTCGAAAACAACCAGGCATTGAGAATGTTGGTCAAGAATGCATGTAGAGAACGACGGCGGCGGACAGGCGGCCGCGCAAGGTCAAGCGACCCAGTACCATTACACTGTACACCGATGGTGAATTGACTGCGCCAATCCCCCAACGGTCGATGGGAGGAAGCGAGCCTCCATGCATGCCTCCGTTCTCTCCATGATCGCCATTGAACAGAACGAGCCCAGGATGACACAACAAGAGCGTCATCCTGGGCTCGTCCTGTGACAATTGTTACCCTGACAGTTTCATTTGATGCGGGAAATCGACATCTTGATGAAGATGCTTTGACCATGAAAAGTATCGCCTGAATACGAAGACAGCCGCCATCCCCTTCTTGGATGTGACTGGCTGCGATCGACCGCCACACGTTGGCGTCGCCCCTCAAAGCTTCCTATCACCCCTTACAACCACCATACGCCCTTTTCAGGGCCGCCGAAGGTGAGTTTAAAATACTGAAAATATCATCACTATAAAATACTTTGTAGTAAATAAATTCTGTTGTTTTTTAAACTCAATTTAAAACATCGACGCAGCACATGGACAAGTCGTTATCCGGACAATAATTTGACTGTGTTTCAGTATTATATACTGTGTCCCAGATAAAAACCACTCAAGTGGATCTTGGCACACTTCTTGCACCACAATTGAATTTTCACCATGAAGACGACTGCTCTCTTCGTTGCCACGGCCGTCGCCGCGGCCGCCGCCACCAACGTGACCCACTGCACGGAAGCCGACTACCAGAAGGTGCAAGCCGCGTCTGAGACGTGGACGAGCTGGAACTTCATGTGGTGCAAGGGCGACCTTGGCTTGACGACCGAGCAGTTCAACAACCAGAACACGACGTTGACGGTGAAGCAAGCCCAAACGTTTGCGACGTCATCGTCGTGTCAAAAGTTCTACGGCAACCTCCAGAAGAACGCCGCCAAGCAAAACTGCTTGGAACTCAACTTGCTCCAAAACGTGTCGTGGTCGATGGTTTCGTCGCTCATGAGCATGGAAGCTGTCCCCAAGGTCAACACGACGTGCAGCAAGATGGATCTCGCGCGCGGTTTTGGTAACCTCGCCGTGAACCCCAACTCGTTCTCGTGCTTGGGCGCGTCCATCAAGGACGCGTTCCGCCAACTCCCAAACGCCAAGCAAGTCGCCAACTTCCGCGCCAACCCGAGCTGCGCGAGCGTGTTTGCCTCGCTCCAAACGATCGTTGGTCAAATGCCCCATTGCTCGATCGATGGCAACGGCACGGACATCCACGTCTTGCAAAACATCACGTGGAACACGACGCTCGACTGGTTGGACTTTGTCAACTCGATCCCGGTCGACGCGACCGCCGCCACGACGTTCGCGTTCAAGTACATGCCCCAAACCCATGCTGCCAACTCGATGATCGTTGCGTGCGGGGCCATGATCGCCGGTGCCGTCGTCGTCCTCGTCGCCGTCACGATCTACAACGCCCGCAAGGTGACTCGCCGCGACGAAGAACGCACCACGTTGTTGCGTGTCTAAAGCGTTCTTGGTGACTCTTTTTTTAACTCGCGAATGCAATTTGGATGTTCCAATGTCATGAGGGGTCCGTGAGCGAAATAGAGGACGGGTCGAGTGTGATGACGGAGTGCTGGAAAAAGCATGCAAGACTCCACCGCCAATGTACACGTGCCCTTGCTTTCTTGACACTGTCCTTGCAATTGGATCCAACACAACCGACAGGGAAAGTCAAACACGCTTGATCACTTGGCTGTGCGCGGCTTCGTCCGCAGGAGGAGCACGATCTGGCCCTTGAAATTCTCATTCTCGAATGGAATTGTCACTTGCAAACAATTGGAAGCACGTGCCCACAGCAGCAGAATGGCCGCGCGTGGCGGCTACTCATGTCATCCTTCCACACCGTCGGCCATGACAATGTAATTCCCACATCGACGATGTCGTTTCCTCGAGATTTGATCGTCCATGCACCACGAAATGTCTGTCGCCTGATGCACCGTTTTCTGTGTCGTACACTATATGTATATATACTTTCAGCCAATCAAAATACAGTATTTATTCACACTATTTATATCATTACACCATTCAAATGCCATCACCCCAAACGCATTTGCGACAAAGAAGATCGATCGATTCAATGCTTGACGTATTCACGTGGTGCCAACCGCAGACAAGCCCGACGGCGGGACATGTACGCGTCCATCTCCCTCCCCCCAGTGCCTCATGCGACTCGTTTTGTCTAGGGGAAGATTGACAGCCACGGACGAGAAACACAGCGACTGCGTCGGAATCAAAACGCTGCCGCGTTGGAGGTTGAAGTGATCGGCCACACCGTGTCCTCCCAAGGAAACGACAAGTTCACGGTAGACACTCAGGATTGAATCTACTTTCTAACACCCCCCTCGTTGCAGGTCTACATCATCCTCGTCAGCTTCGACGGGGTCAAATCCACTGTCTTACGACGTTACCGCCAGTTTTTCGAACTCAATGCCCAGGTAGACAGATCCTTTCCTTCCCGGATACAACTGACACATGACAGCTTTCCCACCACCTCGGGTGTGCCAAGGCCTTTCCCGAGCGCGTCCTCTTCAACAACCGAAGCACCGAGCTCATCCATCGCCGGCAGATTGGACTCAACGCGTCTGTGACGTGCTCCCCTTCTTCATGCTCATTCTGTACCTCGTAGCTACCTCAAAGCGCTCCTTGCCGACATGGACGCGCGCGACTCGCATCTCTTTCGAACATTTCTTGGTGTGCCCACCATGACCCACGACAACTCGCGTTACATCGGATTTGAATGGAGCCACAGAAGCGGTCGCTTCTAGACATTCGTTACTTGCGAGGGGATTTGGATGAGAGGTGTCGCATCGACACGGCCATCGCCGCGCCCGACTTGTGGCGGTAGAACTTTGCGATCGAATCGGCCGTGAGGGTGTCGAGGATCACGTCAAAGCTCGAGCGGCGCGATTTGTGGTCGACGCCGAGGATGCTCCATTCTTGGAAGAGCCGATCGAGCCGCTTGACGGACGCGAGTGCCGAGAGCGGCGCGTGGACCGAGTCGATCCAGACTTTGAGTTCTTCGATGTTGCGTTGGAGGGTCCGGCGGTCCGTTTCCGTGACTTTGAGGACGGTCGCGACCAGCGTCCTAGAGCACAACGCATGACAACACAAACTCGCGGTGGCAACAATTTCCACACTCGATGGTTGTATCGATCGTCTTGTCGATCAAGTTGGTGAGGAGAAAGACGCGGGCGGTTTGGTCGTCAACCGTGAGGAGAAAATTGGCCATGGGCCGCAGGAGGCCTTGGAGAAGTAGGTTGACGTACTGCGTCTTGGCCTACATGTCGACGATGGTGACGACGCGGTCGTCATCGTTGGGAGCACCTTGTCCCGGTCGGCTTGCCACACGGTTTCGATCGTCTGTGTCGAGAGTCAGCGATGACACGATCGGATGGTCGTACCGAGGTCACGGCGCTGCTCCAGCACTCGGTCAAGAGTGCGAGGCGGAGCTTCAAATGCGCATTTAGGTCGTCCAAGGCGTCCATTTCCACGTGGGACGCGGCGGCGGCGACGAGGGCGTCGACGCGCCGCGTGATGCGCCAGAGCATCACGTGGACACCGCTGAACCCGACGACCAACTCGGGCGTCGCTTCTTGCTGGGGCCACACCGACTGCTCCTGGTAGAGGAGGTACCGCAGGACGAAGCGGAGGGACGGGACGGCTGTCATGGAGGCCGCGAGCGGATCCGGTGACGCCGCTGTCGTGTCCAGGATCTCGGCGAGGACGTTTGTCATGTGCTGCCGCATGTCAACCTCGAGCACGCTGGCCGTGAGAGGAAACGCGGCGACGAGGGCCGCGTGGCGGGCGAGGCAATGCACGTAAGACTCGATCGGAATGGGCGGGAAGAGTTGGCCTGAGGTGCCCGCCGTCGGGGGAGGAGGAAGGACTACCGATGATGCATGTGATGATGCATGTGGGGGACCCCCATCGACCGGTCGTGTCTCCACAGGTTCCGCCGATGCCTCAGTCGGCGCGTCCTTGGTGCTGGACTTGCGGCTGGCTTTGGTCATTTTGAATCCTTGAAACGGACACGCCACGGCAGTTACACACGTGGAACTGGTAGGGGCAAGCCATCGTCGTATTTTATATTCTTATTTAAAATTGTTTTAAAAATACATTTGAAATAGGAATACAATGCAATTCAAAAAATGCATCGTGGGCTTCGCACGGCAGTATTTGAGACAGTGGGAGGTACTTTTGCACATTTAAAATACAAAGACGTGCGATGCAGAACTCCTTGTGATTGGTCCGTTTGGAACAACTATTACCTTAAAAAGTACATAATTTGGGGACGAATCGTAAACCAAGTGGCGTGCAATGTGGTCGTCATCGAATCCTCATGTAAATTACCGCATAAATTATCTTAAATCATGCTGACTGGCCTTGTCCTGATTTCGAGACAAGCCTCCTCTCCACCAATCCCACCACACCTGTGCAATAATTTCAGCCAATGAAATCGCTTCTTGAGGTTAGTCACATGGTTCTGTCCCACGATGCATGATTTCAACATTCGCCGGCGCCGATGCAGCAGGAGCTGCGGCATTCGAAGGAGTTCTATGCCGCCATCGCCGTTGCGTCCGTGCTCCTCGTGATCGTGATCGTGTGTATCGTATGGATGTCCATGTGCCGCACATATAGAGGCCGCGGTCGTCCCTTCGGTGACCTGGACTTTGGCACGACGACTAGGCAAGAAGTGCTCTTGCGCGAGAACCTCGAAGACAGTTTTCTCGAAGAGGGACGGATCGAATGGCAGTGCGTTGTCTGTGCGCACATGAACCACCCCGACAAGACGGCATGTTCTCTCTGCGGCGCGACCGAAGGCACGTTTCCCTCGATTCATCTCGTCCGTATTTATTTCTCATGCTCCTGATTAGTTATGGCGCACACCAACACCACGACGATGCTCAAGTGCACGAGCACGTCGTTGAGTAAATCATTTATGATCCAAGCATGCCTCGACGGCTTTGTGGAAGAAGATGGCCACGTGACCGGCTCGTCGAGGCGTCTTTCGCTGGCCGAAGCGCGGCAACGCGCGCTCGTCTACCGCCGCAACAACTCGCAGTTGACGCAGCGCCAGCGTCAGGCGAAGCGCCGGCGGCTGTGGCAGCGCGCGCAACTCCACACGGGCGAGTATGTGTGGGTGCGCACGGCGACCTTCGTCAATTCGAACGGAAACCGCGACGACACGTTCCTCCTCTCGCTCGCCCACGACCCAAAGCGCGACTCGCTGGACGAAATGCTCCATCGAAAGAATGCCGTCTCGTTTGGCTTTGTCACGAAACACAACAAGGACACCGGCGAACTCATGTGGAGCCGCGCGTCCCTTCGAGGTTGAACGACGCCCGTGTCCACCTCCGTCTCAACGTCGCGTAGGCCGGTCCCATTTGCAAGAAATCGACGAACTGCAATGCGTCGACGTTGACGGTGACTTTGACGTTGAGGGCATGATGGCCCTCGCGTTCAAAGAGAAGAAGACTTGGTTTGTCAAGAAAATCAAACAACTCGCCGTCCCGCGCTTCGACGCGCTCTTTGCTATCCGTACGTCCGACACACTCGATTCTTCTTGGCGAGACCGACCGCATGAGCTAGGCGTGCGGCGGCAATTTATCTTTGAAGATTCCGTCAAACTCTTGCGCCATGCGACCGACACGGGGCGCACGCGAGAATATTTGCACATTTCGTTCGAAGGGGAAGAGGGTCTGGACGCTGGCGGGATCCTCCGTGAATGGTCGTCTCGCTTTGTCTGTGTCTGTCTCATGCTTACGTAGGTACCTCTTGGTCTGCAACGAGGTCTTTAGCGCTGCGCTTGGTCTCTTTTGTACGACCCATGCCGAGAACCAGAGCTACTGGATCAACCCCGCGTCGGCGCTCATGATGGGACCGCGCCATCTCGAGTACTACCGCTTTGTGGGTCACTTGCTCGGTCGCGGCATCTTGGAAGGCCTTGTCTTGGATGCGTACTTGAGTCTCCCGCTGCTCAAACACATCTTGGGTGTTCCGATCTCGTTTTCCGACTTGGAATTTTTGGACCAAGATTTGTACAAGAGCTGCGTGTACGTGCGAGACCACGACGGCGCCGACGCGCTCTGCTTGACGTTCAGCATCCAGAGCCCACTCACGGGCGAAGAAGTGGACTTGAAACCAAACGGACGCCACATCGACGTCACGGACGCCAACAAACTCGAGTATTTGGCGCTTGTGTTGGAGTACAAGATGCTCGGGAGCATCGCGCCGCAGTTGAAAGAGCTTTTGTTGGGCCTCTACGAAGTCATCCCACGCGCCATGCTCTCGGTCTTTGACTACCAAGAGCTCGAGTTCTTCATCTGCGGCCTCCCCAATATCTCGCTCGATGATTGGCGCAAAAACACAACCGTGCGCTACATGCGCGACAAGGACCCCGCGCCCCAAAAGCAAGTGATCGAATGGTTCTGGCAAGTCGTCCAGTCGTTCGACGACGAAGAACGCGGCCGCCTCCTCCAATTCTCCACAGGCTGCAGCCGCCTCCCCGTCGAGGGCTTCAAAGGTCTCACGAGTTCCAGTGGCCAGATTTACAAATTCTCAATCCAAATGGTCGACCGCGCGCCGCCGCCCGCAGGCATGTGCCCCAAGGCCCACACGTGCTTCAACCGGTATGTTTGATGTTGGAGCCACTTTGCCAATACTGGAGTAGGATCGACCTGCCGCTCTACGCCGACTTGGACGAATTGCAGAATTATCTGAGTTTGGTACGTCGTTTGATTTTGGGGAACATGGCCGTCATGGGTTGTAGGTCATTCAAATGGAAATCACCGGATTTGGCATGGAGTAAATGTTTTCAACAGAAATATAGCATCTTTTATTATTCATACGTGGTGTGCATCCATTCGATGCCTTCCTCACACATCACTCTTGCTCTCAGCTTCACACATGCAACGTGGGGCCTTTTTTCTTTACATCCTGAGATGCAGAGTTGTGTTTTAGCTGAGGTTCGCCGTCGCGCAATAATATAAATGTTCAGTTTGTATCCTTCAATTTGCAATGAAACTCATTCGAATACCACGATCAGGGATCTAACCTTCGTATCTTCAGCCTGATGCTCTCCCAACCCAGCTATCGCGGCACAGAGTGGAAATGAGTCTTCGCCATTTGGTTAATCAAAACGCTGAGTTAAATCATTGAAACTGCTTTTCATTTGGACAATTATTGCAACGCAGCGATCGAATCCAATGTATACACGTAAACTACTTGTTTGCATCAAGACAGTAGAGACATATCCTCTCGTAGAATCTGGAAAACGGTGCAGTGGTAGGTTTCGAGCTCGATTGAGTTGCTTCTCAAATTCCTACGGAGCACACATCCGCCATTTCATTCCTCAGACCTACTCTATCATGTCCCTCTAATCCTGAACCCGCATGCGTAGCAAGCAGCTATCTGATGCATTGCCAAATCAAAAGAAAGCTCAACCATGTTTTTACTTCACTCCATGTCCTCCTCCAGAGCTGCTTCCATCTTCCATCAAAACCCGCAAATCCAGAATCCACGTGTACTGGCAGGTACTTCGAAATAGTTTCCATCGCCTGAATAGAATAGACAAACCGGAATTCGCTGTCCCGACTGTAGGCAACAAATCATGCTTGGAATCTCGTCGGTTTATCTGCATGAACTGTGTTGTGCGTCTGTTTGGTTCGAACGCCTCGCCGAGTTGCGCTTCCTTCCGCGAAGGATTCTGGTTCGATCCCGGATGATGGTACGTTGTTTGCTTCTCGAACAGTCAAATATATAATTCAGGAGTTGTTAACTCGACACGGCATGTCAGATGTAAAACCACAAGCAACTCCAATTGCTTGTAGACCATGGTTTTTACATATCCTTTCATTAGTTCAAAAGAATATATATTAATTTTATGTTTAGATACTATTTTATATACTTTCGTTTCATAATTATACGTATTAAAAGTATTGTCTTTCTTTTTATACCAAGTTATAAAATTTGGAAACTGTATTTTATATATGTTACACATATTACCTTTAAATTGAAATTCAAATTAATCAATTGTAAACATACATATTGCACTTCGGAAAATTTACAAAATTTTGTATTATCTTGAACTTTGTCTTCGAAATAGTTACCTTCAAATTCAGACATATCATTGATATAGGAGTCGAATGATTTTAATGTAACAAATCCAAATAACGGTCTAATATATATACTTGTCAGTTGTAATATTATATCTATCAATTAATCTCAGTCCATATTTCTTTATTTGATAGAACTTTAATGGCGTTTTATCTTTCTTATTTATTTTTATTTTAACTTCATTTTTATCAACTTCCTTATAAATTTTAAATACTGTCATTGTAATTTATTTATATATATATGTATATCTTATCATTAAATTGAAATTAATCTACGAATATTATATGTAGAAGGTTTCCCTTGAACAATTCATATATACGTTTGTACAGGTTTATTCATTGTTTAAGTGGCTTCTTTGAGAACGCCCATTTTCGAAATATGGTGGAAGTGACTTTGAACTGCCTGGTTGTTGGTGAAGGAAGTCCTTTCCCTGTGGTGATTGACGCTGAGAAGACCGTCGGGATTCTCAAAGACAAGATTAAGGAGAAGAACATGTATCTGTTCCCTGCGAAGGAACTGGAGCTTTACCGCGTGGATGGCCTGGCGCAAATTGGAAAATTTCTATTTGACTTCAAAGGAACTGTGTTTGATGACATGCCTGCGAAGCTATTGGACGATTTCGATGGATCTACAACGGAAATGGTCGAGACATTTACATTATCCTCGTACCCCCAACTAAACGACTCTTCCATTGGGAGAATTCACGTTTTGGTTGTGAGACCAGAAGGTGCAGTAAGTGATCATACATTACAAGCCCAGTATGTGGAGTTTCAGCGTGCTGGCGACCGTCTCATTAGCCGATTTGAAAGCAAAATGGAAGCTCTTACATCCAATTTACTGCACAAGTCGGATAAGTCCTACACTGATGGAGCATTGGGTCAACTTGAATGTGCGAGATTGAAAAAGCGGGAATTGATCATTGATGTTGCACCAATACATGAC
>VJMH01000085.1:0-23414 GCA_009835185.1 Aphanomyces stellatus
CATGGGCCATTGGCGACCAAAGTCCACCCAGCAATACTGAGTCATAATCCACGGCCCCAAACACGGATTCGACTGTCGCAGGCCTTGGATGGCTGGGAGGACACCAGTCAAAGCTTCAAACTGCAATCTCGGGGCGAGCCATGGCGACGACCGCACTTGCAGTGTCGGACCTGAAAAGTCCGTGTCCATCGAGCTCCATCGCGGCTCATCCAATCGAAACGCAGACAAGTTGCGACTCAGCATGACATTCTCGTTGAACCAATCCGCGATGGCCACGTGATGGCCAGTCATGTTGAACGTGGCCCAGTAGAAATCGTTGGCGAAATTCACGGTCGAGACAGAGATGTACGACAAGCTGCCAACGGCTGTGAGCAACATGTAAACGACTCCCAAAGCAACGATCCGACGACGGGGCTGTTGAGAGATGATTGGACCGACAGCGTCGTTGCCGGGGGCAATTTTTCCACCCCACGCTGGCATGACGCGGCAATGGTTCTCAAAGGAGAGCGCGGTTCGCTCGTGTGTGCGTACGTTATGTTTGGCGTCGAGAACGACCCACCGCTTGATGTCAAACGAGTAGCTGCGGTCGTGCCACGCCAAGGTAACGAGACCACAAAACAAGAGGGCGGCGTCGTCCAAATGCCAAAACACGCCAGCGGTGTGGTGTCGATGGAGAAACGCTTCGGCCGCGCCATGCAACACCAGCGATGGCCGCATGGTGTGTGCTCCTTGGTCGACCCGACGCCGTTGGGTGGACGTGATGCCGATGCCCACAAGGGCTGCCACGGCCATGGCACTGACTTGGACGGCCAACACCATGGCGACTCGCTGTGACGATCCAACCTGGACGACACCGCTGTGACAGTTTAGTTTGGAATACGTGTTGTCTGCGGTGCATTGTCGATCGAGTTGGCCGGTTAAGGTCACAGGGTATTCATAGTCGAGGATGACAATGGTCAGCCATGCAAGGGTGCTCGCGATAGGGGCGATGATCTTGGTCGACGAGGTGCGCATGCTGACGAGGAGAACGTCGCCGATGACGTACGAGACCCATGTGGCTTCCCCAGCCACGACCATGGACGACCAGATGGATCGAGGGGCGGCGGTGAATTTAGAGTACCCGCCATCAGGAAGCAGCTGAATTTGGCATGTGCCAAGGACGATGGAGGCTACGAGGGCTCGGACGAGCAGCAGTGGACGGCCAATCCAAACGGAGCCAGCGACGCGGTTGAAGAGAAAGAGGTTGCGTCCAGAGATTCGAAAGCCATGGACAATCGTATAAACTATGGCTCCAATCCCAACAAAGGCACTCGCGATGGTCGTGTACAGTAGCATGTAGTAAATAATGACGCCGTTGCTCTGGTTGTCGTTGCCCGTGGCAAGCACGACTGGTGCTGACATTTCCGAGATGAGCACGAGCGTTGTGACATCGCCTTCGAAGCGAATGACTTCGCGAGTGCCTTGGATCCAGTCGAAGAGAGCGAGCCAGCCAAAGAAGGACCAATTCACGTCGGAAGTGAGGAGAGGCTGGTGCAGCATGAGCCACGAATTGTCGGTCGTGTTTTTTGCGTATTGGAAGAGCTCAATTGGTGGGGCATCGTTCGTGGCTTGGCTGGCGGCGGCATGCAAGTCCATGAGTTGACTACTGAAATCAAAAAGAACCGTCTGGGCTTGGCTCAGTGCTTGCACACACCCAATCGAGCTCTGGAAATCGCAGATGGAACCAAGTTGACTCGCGCCACTAACGACAAGGGCAAATAGCAGAGCATGGTTCGATGCCGTCAGCATCAACTGGCTTTGTGAGGCGCACACATCATCAAAGGAAAACTGAGATTGCGGAGATGGGGTGGGCCCGTTGGTCATGCAGAGGGGGTTGCCGCCAAAGTAGGCCACGTTGGGATCGGTCGTAAACGCTGGTGGCAACGGCGCGAAAACAAAGCCCACGGTAGCGTCCATCGCCTTGCGAAAGGCCTGCGTGGACGTCAAGAGTTGGTATAATCTGCTTTCAAACGCCGTGTAGAGTGTCAAAAGCAACGGTGGTAGTGGAACGTAAAGTGCGTCCACGGATCCAAACGGCCCCAAGCGGGTGTAATAGACCCCCGTTTGCTGCGAGAACGTGCCATTTGCATCTTCGAGGCCAAACATGCTGGCGATGGGCATTCTCGCGACGTCCAAATGATTGGGGGCTCCGCGCACGAGACTTACATTGTAAAAATATGGCATCCACAAATCGTTGATGAAATTCCAATAGAGAACCGCCGACGTCCACGAGGCTCGGGATGGTGAGATGGCTTTGAGTGGCACGGACGTTTGGATGGCCAAGGCATTTTCAACCAAAATGCTTTCCGTGATCGCAATCACCCGTTTGTTTTGCCATTGCAGGTCGTATCGCGTGATGTTCCATGACAGCCAGAACGCAACTTCAGCGTCTACAGTCAGAGCCAAACTGGCTGACGGTCGATCGGCCAACCACTGGGTTCCCGCTGGCGTCCGCTGCAGCTCCGGTGCCACCACTACGTCCCACTCGTCTCCGTTGGCAGCAATAAAGTTTAGCCAATCGATGTTGCGCAAGAGCCCTTCGATGTAGCTCGCACCGTTGTCCTGGTACCGTTGGCGGCATCGCAACGACCTCGCGGCCGTGTGTGCGACGTCCCACGTCTGCTTGAAGTCAACCCAGCAGTATTGGGCGTCAAACCACCACTGGTTGGGACTACTTCGGATGCTCAAAATGGCTTGATGGACTGTGTTGAGCTCCGTGAAGAGCACACGGCGCGCATAACCAGGCTGAAATGTAGGTTGCGCGTGCGCCGCATTGGCGTAGTTCTTGCGCATGGTTGCGTCTTGGGCCGAGAGGTTGAGATTGCCATGGCCAGTGGTCGACAACTTGACGTTGGCAATGTCAATCAAGCAACTTTCAGTGCCGGTGGTGTTGTAGTGGGCCCAATAGAGGTTGTTGGTCAAGGATGGTTGAGCCAACACGACAAAGTAGACACTGGCAGAGAGGGTCAGGCCAAGGTACCCCACACCCGCAACAGTCAACAAGCGCTCGTAGGTTGAACAACCTGTTTTTTCGCTCTCTACTGGAGTTGCGCGTCGTGGAGTCGCCGGCGCGGGCATCGGTGCAATCATGTTTCGCCAAGGGGCGTCAACCAGATGTAACTGTGTGTTTGCGAATACAGTATACTTTTTAATTATGTGTTCTTAAAACTAATGTATACCTAGAATCATAGTGGTCTTATAGTGTAGCGGTTATCACGTCTCCTTGACGTGGAGAAGGTCCCCGGTTCAAGTCCGGGTAAGACCAACCTTTTTGCCTCATTTTTGGTCGAGTTTACTGTGGCAACCAATCCAGCAAGCGAGAAATGGCTCGATGCACCACGTCCACGTGCCATCAACGTGGGCTTTCGTGCTCTCTCGTGTGGCAAGACTGGAGTTTGGGTCCACAGAAATGACCAAATTGCAAATTGCACGTGAAATTCACGATTTGTTTGGACTTGAAAATGGAAGAAATTCAACTTGAATTTGGTCATGTGTCACGTGAGCGTCGCTGGTTGGTCAAAAAGTCCGACTAAATACGGTTCATCCGGCAAAAATGACCGTCCATCGGGTGACATTTCAGCAGTCATTGTATCATGTCATATTTGTATTTTTGTTTAATACAAAAAATATGATATTTCCTTCAAGCTCCAAGAGGAAGTGCAACGTGCAGTTTTATTCAATACTACAAAAAAGAGAGGACTGTGCAATTTAATTTTTCGTCCAAAAACGAAAAATTGCACAGGACAACTCCTGGATTTTGCGCGACGTATTCGACCCACGGCGCCACCGCGCAGCAGATGCAGTCGTCCTCTTCAAGCGAACAATGCTTCGTCAAGGCCACATCGATCTGTTGCTACGGCCTCTACAAGCACAATGGCACATGCCGTCGGGAGAACACCCTCGCGTCGCTTGCCGTGATCGAGTACAACCTTTTGCGTGGGGCGTGTCTGGCCTTGGGTCTCGCCGCCTTGTGCACGTGCGTCCGCAAACTGTACCAGATCCAGCGACTCGGCGGTGCGCTCAACAATCTCTCTTTGTCTCACATGCGTCGTCTGCAGGCTCGACCATCCAAAAACAAGTCTACTCGTTCCTGGTCCTCGCGTCCTTGACATTTGTCGTGCGGGCCCCCGATCCTTGGTCCTACGGCCACCTCTACCCTGCTCTTGCCACGGGCCTCTTGTCAGACATGTGCACGGGCTCGCTCGTGAGTGTCTTGTACGAAGCCCGTCCTTTTCAGGATGATGATGATGCCTCGAGTAGGATCCTCTACACGACCTTTTACGCCCGCCTCGTCGTGCCACCGCCGCGCTTGATCCAATCCGACCACTACATTCGAGGTTTCATGGCGCTGGCTTTTACTATCAACTGGTTTGTCTTTTTCGTCGTCCAACCAGCCTACCTCCTCTGGGACGACAGCCACATCTTTCGCTCGTGGCATCTCCTGGTCCAGTTTGCCGTCGCGCCACTTCTAGTCCTCGTCGTCTCCACGACTGCGTTTGTGTTTGGCGTGCAAGTGTATCGTCGGCTCTCGTCCATTCGCAAAGCGAACGAACGATCCGCCGCCATCGACACCCTGCGCACCCGAGCCGCCGCCACGACGACCATGTATCTCTTTCACGACGTCCTCCTCGATGCGGCGCCGCCCGTCCTCGGGACGCTCTCCCCCGCCCCCATTCTACTCGGGTCCTTTGAGGAGGTTGACCACATGGAAACCGACGCGCAACTTGCCGATGCCAAGCATTATTTCCATCCCCATGAGGCAGAGGTGGCGTTCCGACCCACAAGCGACTGGCGGGTGCTCAAGGTGACGCTGGTCGTCGAAGCCAGCGCCCTCGTTAGCATTGGATTTTGGGTACGTCTTCAATGATGACGTAAACCGTGGCCACACTCAACATGATGACGAGTAGGGCATGCTTGTGACGGACTTTGTCCTGCGTGGCTGCCACCTCCAGCGCCAATTTGAGCTCGCGGCTCGCGACCGCACAGACACGCCGACGTTTGCGTTGGACATGCCATACTTTAGCATCCTCCAGGTACAGTCCCAACAATTGTTTCTCATGGCAACATTTGTTGCTGGCATAGTTTGGTGCCATTGTCGGCATCTATTGGTGTTTCAGCAAGACAAAAACACCAACAGCAGCGTTGCCAGCTGACGGCACTACCATGCCGTCGACTCGAGGCCTCGCTCGATCCTAATTTAAGGCAGGTCTCAATGTCCCATGCCGAGAGTTGTTGGCTCAAAGGCGATCCCGCAGGTTGATCATTGTGTGAACGGACAGCAACCACAGGCGCCTACGAAGATTGGCCTAATCACTGGCTCACCACCGGGTCTCTGTGATTCTAGCGGTGCATCCATAAGTCATTCTTTGTCTTTGCTCCAACATGGTGGCCGTCGGCGGCAATCTGTCGAGCTTGTCCGCGAAACAAATCCCTCTCAATGCACCGTACAACAGGCTGATTGGTTGGTTGAGGGGCCTGCGCCTCATGTGAAATGCTTGTTGCAAGTGGGAATCTGTGTCGACAAATTCAATCAGCCCTGGACGGGTGTTGTTGCGGTGCTATATGGGCCAGTGACAAAGGCCATGGTGGGTAGATAAATTCGTGCAACGAAGCTATGCCATTGTGTTCCATCTCGTTTTCAAAGGCACTTGCTCGGCTCTGTTGTGGCTATCCAGCGTCATCTTGGCTTGGGACAGATTGCCCTGTCGTTGTGGTCCCAGCGACATCGTCTGAACACGTGTGGGTGTTTGTGATGCGGATCGTCTTCATGTCTTGACGAGTGACACCCCTTTAGTGCAATCCATTTGAGTCTGCCAATTTTGGTTGAAAAGAGGTGTGAAATTCGGCATTTTGGCAGATATTGAGCCAAAACCCGAATTTCAATTGAACCGCCACTTGACCAGACGATGGTGATTGGTCGATACATCTGAATCGGACCAATCATATGATCGAAAGGACGACACGGCAATGCACGACAACCAGTGGAAAGATCCTATGCCATTTTAATACAAAAACCAAGATTAATTGCTCGCAACGACCAACTGGTTGCTTTTCGGGGATGAAATTTCCATCCTTTTCTATTACTGTTTCAAATATCATGTCTACCATCCTCGCCTGTCGTCACCGTGGTCCGCGCACACACCCGCGGTAGGCAGATCCCAAATCCAGCGCCTCTCATGTGCACGCTGTCCGACGGCACTTGCTGCTACGGCATCTACAAGGATGGCCGCAATGGTTTGTGTCTCCCCACCAACACATATGCGTCGCTGCAGCCCGAGGTGAACAATGCGATCCGCATCTCGTTTTTCAGCTTCGGGCTCATTGCATTCGTCGCGTGCGTGCGGAAGCGCTACCTCCTCCACTGCCATGGCGGTACGTCCCTTGCATCGTCTTGACCGCTTCCTCATCTGGTCTAGGCTCGACCATCCAAAAACAGGTCTATGCGCTCATGCTCGTCGCGTCCTTTACGTTTCTCCTTCGCTCGATCGACCCGTGGTCGCACGAACACATCTACCCGCCGGTCGTGAGTGGTCTCTGGGTTGACATTTGCGGCGCCAGCATCTACAGCGTCATGTCCGTCGTCATCGTTTCTAGAGTGTCTCTCATGCCGATGGCTAGGATTCTCTTCACGGCGTTCTACGCGCGGCTGGTCGTGCCGCCGGCGCGCCTTGGCGTCGCTGAGCACTACATCCGCGGCTTCACGTGTCTTGCGTTCTTCCTCACATGGGGTGTCTACGTCTTTATCCGACCTCTCTACCTCGTCGCCCACGACACCAACATCTTTCGCTCGTGGCATCTCCTCGTCCAATACGCCGTCTCGGCCATCGACGTCCTTGTGACGTCGTCCGCCGCCTTTTACTGCGGCATGCATGTCCATCGACGCCTCGCATTCATCCAGGAAGCCAACGCGCGGGCGGTCGCCGTGGACACACTGCGGCAGCAAGCCACACTCACGCGGTCGAAAATGAGTCCACCGGTCCTCATGTCGATGCCGCGGCAGTTTGTCGATTGCCCGCCGCCATCCGCGTTGCTTGACGACACGCCCCCATCGCCGATTCTCTTGCACGACCCCGACAGCTTTGACGACGACGACGACGACGCCGTCGACACGGGGTATGACATTGCAGCGACGTTGTCGTCGGCACCCTCTTCATCGTCGCGCGTGTGGAAGGTGACGATGCTAATGGAAGCATGCTCGATTGGCACGATTGCCTCGGCGGTGAGAGATGACGACGACGACGATGACACGCCGACGTCACCTTGCACTCTAGGTTGTTTTTATGCTCCAATTCATCCGCGACGGCTGCGAGCTTCCAGCCGCGCGACGCCTCTCGCGCGACGGCTTGCCACGCCATGAGCCTCCGCCCGCCATGTACCAGTGGCCCGTCTTTGGCTTCATCCAGGTGCGTCCATCGTGTCGTCCAAGGGATGTTTAGTATGTGGCATAGTTGATTGCGATCGGTGCCATCTACTGGTGCTTTAGCAAGACCAAACAGACGCCGACCGATGCGTTTGCATTACAAGACCAGGAGCGACACGTGGCATCCCGCGTCTGGGGCGGCGGCAGGACCACAGAAGACACGAGTATTTAACACGAGAGGGCAAGACATGTGCGTTGGTGGGGGACTCGAAAAGGCAGTCGGCGAGTGACGAGAGCCCCGTTGAGGCTTGTGGTGGGATCAGCATGTTTCGACGACCAAGGCAACATTGCCCGTCGTGCCTGTTTTGCATACAAGGATGATTGCCTTGCCCCAGCGACTCGAATTATTAAGGGCTTTTTCGCACTCGCGAGCTGTCGATGCGTTTTATCTTCACCTTGGAGTTCTTGGCAAGCCTGCGCCTGTCACCATGGGTCAATTTTGTCGACTCCAGCCTGCCACGTAACCTGCCTTCATCGAACCTGGACGCAAGCGACGCTCTTCCCTGCGCCGTCACTTAGGCACCACGATGGACATTTGAGCGAACGCAAAACCCAACTTTGTGGTCGACTGTTTAACCTCTACATGGTTTAATAGGTAGAAGAGGAGTTGCCTGCAGGGAGGGACTCCGGAGAACATAATCTGCCCGACAAAACCACAACTCACGCAACTCGCAACGCTCCAACTCCCAAGGCCCAATGCCCATCAATTTATGATCTCTCCTTGCTGAAGGGATTGGCAGCCCTGCTTTGTTTAGACTCTTTCACAGTAATAAAAGCGTATTCTCTATAGGTTTAAACTGGACTCGTTCAAAGACAGTGGCACAATGTCCAACAGTCCTGTTCCATGCACGCATTGACATAACGTCAAGTGCCACCATCTATCAAGTTTAACCTTGTGTTTAAACTTGATTACGCAGAGGGTTCCAGATTTAATCAGGTTGGTTAAATCGATTAACTTGTTTTCACGTGTCACTGGACCGTGCAATGTTTGGTGCGTTGCTGAGCGGAACCGGATTTTACCGACAGCCAATCAGAATGCACCATCTGCATTGAGGCACGTCGTTGCACCATCGCTTCCATTCCTCCGACCGCGCCGCCGCCGCCGTTGGACGCCAGCATCATGGCTCCGTCAGTGCGTCTCCCTTGTCCCTTTGGGGTTGCCTACGATACGATTAACGAGCGGTGCGACCCGCAGAACACGTACGCGTCCCAACACATGACGGCATACAACGCACTTCGCATCACGACCGGTGTCCTCGGGCTCGTTGCCTTCCTCGCTTGCCTGCGCAAGTTTTACCTCATTCGAAGCACGGGCGGTCGGGTTCTGTCGTCGTCTCCATCGTGAACAACGTCGCTCCTAGGCTCATCGATCCAGCACCGCGTCTACCTTCTTCTGCTCGTGGCGTCGCTCATGCACGTCGCCAACTGCGTCGACCCGTATTCGTACGCGAGCATCTACCCCCCATTCCTGAGCGCGCTCTTCTCTGACATTTGCTCGGCCTGCCTCTACAGCATCTTGTACATACACCCTCCGTCTCCTCTTCCTCTCATCTTGTCTAGGATCCTCTGCGCAGGCTTTTACGCGCATTTGGTTGCGCCGGCCCCGGACGCCGCCCGCGCCGACTTTTTCATTCAGGGCTTTCTCCTCTGCGCGCTCTTCCTCACGTGGGTCATCTACGTCGTCGTCCATCCCGTCTACCTTGCCATCGCCGGGACCCACGCCGGCAACTTTCTCGCGTGGTACATTGTCATGCAGTACTCGATGGCGCCGTGCCTCCTCGTCCTCGTTTCGTCGGCGGCGCTTGTCTTTGGCCTCCAAGTCTACCATCGCCTCAAGTGCATTCACGAGGACAACGAACATGCCGCCATGATCGCCGTGGCGCGGCGTCGCGCCGACAGCGTCAAGAGCGACACCCACCGACACAATCAACCACACGACCCCATTCTCCTCCGAGAGGAATCCTCCAACGACCAGCATCCCACCGACTTTGACCGACGCATCCTTTGGGTCGTCGTTCTCAATGAGCTCTACGCACTCGTTGTCATTCTCCTTCAGGTCCTCCTCGCCATCTGAATCCCTCGTGAACCTCTCGTGTAGATGTGGCGGCTGATTGACTTTGTCGTCGTGGACCAATGTTCTCTCGATCGCGCGCGCCAGTGTTCTTCCAGAGGCGACTGCGACTTGCCCATTCCGTTTCCCGCCGTGGCCATCGTGCAGGTATGTCATCGTCGTCGATGTTGCCAGTGTTGCATATCGTGGTAGTTTTCTGGCATTGCCCTCGCCTACTGGTCCTTTCGAAAGACTCGGACGACAGCACCGCCGCCATCGCTAGCTCGCGCGGCCTCGCTCTCGGCAAGTCTGCTCGAACCAGACCCGTCGCCAACATGCGGCGGCGGCGCCGTCTCGTCGGACGAATACTCGAATGAGTCGTCGTTGGCCCTCCTCCTTGACTCCAAGACGTCCCTCCAAGCGGCCGTCTCCGCCTAGTCGCCGTCATTATTTAACTCGTGTGCAACGACCCCCAGCCCTTGGTTTGCTTGGCAAAGAGAGCCGCGTACATGTCGATCGTCTCCCGCGGGGCATGAAAGGCCACGGCAACATCGACGAATGCCCCAAACCCGATCGTCGACTGCGGCTGCGACGTAAAGAGGCGCTTCACCTGGACCACGATGGTGTTGAGTGAGAGAATCACGAAGCAACGCCTACCTTGCCCGGGCGCGTGAGTGCCGCCAAGGCATCCCATTGCTGCGCTTGGCCACATGTCAGGATGGAGAGGTAGAGCAGGCGCGTCGAGTCGATCCCAAATGTATCGCTCAAGTGCCGCACGCGCGCCGACTCCCACGGCAAAAAACCGTCTTCGCCGGTCGCAGCTGTCTAGATCAAGTTGTGAGAACGACGAGGACGCTGGCGACGTGGCTACTGGTGCAGGATGGCTCTTCGTGTCAGGGTACACGAGGCAGTAGCGGACAAACTGAGCCAGCGTCATGTTGTTGACGGTCGGGCGCGTGAGCCAGATCGCGTCGAGTGAGAGCCGCTTGATGTTGGCCTCGAGCGCTGCCAGCCACTCGTTTTGGGCGTCTTGGGACCACATGTCCAGGAGCAACGTTGTGTGGCCGTCGGGGTCTTGGATTTCAAGGCAGAACGGCCGCGCGAGTTGCTTGGCGTGGGTGCTGGACGTGTGCAAGCGCTTGACGACGACCGTGTCCTTGGTCAACCGAATTTCCTTTTCCCGCGTGGGTAGAAATGTGCTCTTGGCTGCCTTCTCGGGCTCGTGCGAGCGCATCGTGAGGATGGACCCGTCCAACGCGATAAACTTCTTGCGCCAGTTCAGCCCTGGCCCTGTCGACCGTTTGTGCTTGTCGGCCTGCGTTGCCCGCGTCTGCGGCGGCGGCGCGAGTGTGCCATCCCGCGCCTCCGTTTCCCGCAAGAGAAGCTGCAGCTGCACGTAATGCTGGAGTTGGGTTTGGAGCCATGCAGGCTGCCGCGTGCGCTCAAAGAGCTTTTGCGCTTCGGATGCCCAGTCCAGCGCCAGCGGCCAGTTGGGCTCATGGAGAATCAGCTCGAAGATCTCCATCGCCATGTCTGTGTGTCGGCCGACGCCGCGGAAGAGCGCGATGAGCGGGTAGTCTTGCAGCGACACATACGTTGATCCCTAAATGTGGGTGTGAAGCAAGTGTCGAACGAGCGGAGAATCGAGCATATACCTGGTTGATCAACTGCTGTTGCCGGAGGTAATTAGCCCAGTGGTCCAACGCAAATGCATTCGTGCCAAGTCGAAGTTCCTGATGGAAAAGCGCGTCCGACAACGTGTGCGAGAGGAAGAGCAGGACTTCCTGGACGACAGCCGCGCAACATGTCGTGCACGCGTGATGAAGGAGTGCTTGCTTCGGCTGAAGGGACTCAAATTCGGGGGAAGAGAAGAGAGTGCGGTACGTGAACTTGGGGCCCATGCCCATGTGGCTAAGGAGGAGCTTCTGAACTGCCGCTTGCGCCGACGCTGCAGCAGTCGCCATGGTGCTCGAAAATGATCTTGCCAGCACGTTCGATCGGATACCGGTCTGGGTTGGACCAATCACCTTGAACTATTTTGAATAGCAATGTTTCATTGGCTAAAATTGAATGCAATTGCGCGATTTGATTGAATCACAATATATTTATTAGCCAATCGATGATGTGTATGTTGAGTTCGAAATTCGATGGAAGTATCATTCCGTTGTTTGATTGGATATAAAGCGTATTTAGAAGTACAGTTGTTTTCCAGTGCAGACGGACACAAAACGATGCTGGCGTGGCTGGGTTTCCCAGGCGCCCTTGCGGTGGTGCTGATCGCCGTGGTCATGTCCGTGGCGCTGGTTACTGTCAAGAGCGCAGACTTCATTCATCAACTAACGACCCACTCGGCACATGGCCGCACGGATGCCGACAAGAAGGAGTTCTTGCTCGTGATCGCGCACCCGGACGACGAGAGCATGTTCTTCCTGCCAGCGATACTCAACCTTCGTGACAAAGTGAACTTCCACATGCTCTGTCTGTCGACAGGTAGATCAATCTCCATGAATCCCTCGTCGTGAATCCCGTCGCAGGCGACTTTGATGGCCTTGGCGAGATCCGAAGCAAGGAACTCAAGGCCGTGTGGACTTATTTCGGCTTCAATCCGTTCAAACTATCAATCTTGAACGATCCGCGCTTCCAGGTTGGTCGTCTCCCTCTCTATGAACTTGCATATTTTCCTCGGGCATGATGCTAACCGGAGGACGATGATGCGTAGGATGGCATGAAGGCTGTGTGGACCCCCGACGACGTCGCGTCCGTCGTACTCAAGTATTGCGAAGACAACGTCATCGACACGGTTCGTCACGTTTCCATCACGTCGTGTTCATGTTGAGACAGATCATCACATTTGACGATTACGGCATCTCGGGCCACCCAAACCACATTTCCGTCCACCATGGCGTTAAGCATGCCTTGACCCACGCGTCGTCGTCGTCGCTCCGCAAGGTTCACGCGTACGTCTTGGACAGCACATCGATCTGGCGCAAGTACATTGGCCTCCTCGATGTCCTCTTCGTCGCACCGTCGAGTGGCGTGGTCGTCGCCATCGCGCCATGGGTCAACCACCAAGTCATGGCGCTCCACGCGAGTCAGTTTGTCTGGTTCCGCCGCCTCTTTGTCATCTTTTCAAGGTACACATTTGTCAACACGCTCTCGCGTCTCGCGGCGACCGAGACGAAGAAAGCGCAATAATGCATCATGTCCATCATCTTTGCTATGACGGCAACCAGGTTGGCATGGTGACCCATTTGGCGATCACTTTGAGGCAAGATACCTGTTTGAGCAACGCGGTATCCTTCTCCTGGCACAGCCCTTCGATGGAACTTCGATAGCCGTGTATGCCGGAATCATGCACGGGTATGCCGATGACCGGGATGCTAGCTCCGAACGCCACGTCATTTTGTAAAATGCCTCTCGACGCGTGCAGTTGCAGTCTCTCATGCCACCATCGAGACCTTGAATGTCGTCGCGAGGATACAAGTGTTGTAGATAGATACCATGGGACTTATCGAGAGCTTCCTCGAACAGCCAGCCCTCCTTGCATCATGCACAACATGACCTCCTAAGTTGACACAAGTCTGTTCAAATGGGCTGCACGAGTGGATGTCATCTCGATTCACAGCCAGCAGTCACCTCCGACATTGTTCTCGGGGTATCGTGTTTCGTCCATCATGGCACATCCTTGAGAGATTCAACGTGCATTCAAAGAAGCTCTTTCATGTAATCGTGGGCGCGCATGCCATTGCTGGACGAGGGGTCGATTCAACATGGACAAACGTGGCGTGGTGGGGGCCGATTGTGCATCATGGGCATCCCACGGCGCAACGACACCCCAAGTAAAGTAGCAGCGCCGCGTCTTCCATCCCCCTCGATGTCCATTTGGCTCCTCCATTCGCACTAGATCGAAGAAGACGCTCGCGGGCCAGTCGAATTGGCTTCATGGATCCGTGGTTGCAGCGCACTCAGATGGATCGGACGTGTCACAAGGAGATGAAAGCGTTAAAGTCCATGGGGCACCACCATGGCATGGGAAGGTGCATATTTAATAGGAATAGATTCGTTTATAGAGTGGTTGAAGTCCCATTAATACTAGCGTTTGTATGATGTGTCCCTTGAGGCATTTCTATTGAATCTTGAATATTTCGTAATAATAATAAAGGTTAAACGGGGATATAAAGCTGTAATTGTATTTCCTACATCATGTATAAAAATACACAGGTATTCTGGCGGTCGCCACATCGCCTCACATGGGTGTTTAAAACACTTTGTTCGAAACACTTCGTTTGGCTGTGTGGGGTCGACGGCAAATGAATCTTCTCATTCGCGAAACGGACGTGTTGCTGCCACTGGTTTTGAAGATGTGGAGCCGAGCACTCCAGTCCCTGCGGAGCAACGCCAGTGCGGCGGGTGCCGCCGCTGTCGGTGCCGGTCTCACCTATGCCGCGATGTCCTTCGAATCGAAGCCCTTGCTCGCGAACGAAGTGCCCCCGCGTGATTCGACCCGCGGCTTGTTGCGTGAAGTCATTGCCAAGCTCAACCGCATCGAAAGTGCAGTCGCCAACCCCAAGCGTGAAGGCCCCGGCGTCGATGTCGTCTTGGGTGCCCAATGGGGCGATGAAGGCAAGGGCAAGTTGGTTGACATGTTGTCGCAAGAATACGACATCATCGCCCGCGTCGCCGGCGGTGCGAACGCCGGCCACACGATTGTCTGCAACGGCAAAAAGTACAAGTTCCACTTGGTGCCGTCGGGCGTGCTCAACGAGAAGGCCGTGTGCGTGATTGGCAACGGTGTCGTCGTGCACCTTCCGTCGTTGTTGTCTGAATTGCAAACGTTGAAGGAAGCTGGTGTCGACTGCGCCGGCCGCGTGCTCATTTCGGACCGCGCGCACATGGTGTTGGATTTGCACCAAGAAGTGGATGGTCTCATGGAGAACCGCCGCGGTCGCAACAAAATTGGCACGACCAAGAAGGGCATCGGTCCGGCGTACTCGTCCAAGATGTTGCGCAACGGAATTCGCGTGGGGGACTTGCGCTACTTTGACGACTTTGCCGACAAGTTGCGTGCCCAAGTCCAATTCTACAAGGACAACTACCCGGATCTTGAAATCAGCGCCGAAGACGAGATTGAAAAGTACCGCAAGCTCAAGGACGTGATCTTGCCCATCACGATTGACTCGATCGACTACCTCAACAAGGCGTACATTGGCGGCAAGAAGATCTTGGTCGAAGGCGCGAACGCGACCATGTTGGACATTGATTTTGGCACGTACCCGTACGTGACGTCGTCCAACCCGTCCATCGGCAGTATCTGCACGGGCGGCGGTATCTCGCCCAACCGGATCAACGGAATCATCGGCATCGTCAAGGCCTACTGCACGCGCGTCGGCGAAGGGCCGTTCCCGACCGAGTTGCATGACAATGTCGGCGAGCACTTGGGCCGCGTTGGCGCCGAATTTGGCACGACGACCGGCCGCCCCCGTCGCTGCGGCTGGCTCGACATTCCCCAAATGAAGTACTCGAACCTCGTGAACGGGTTCACAGAAATCAACTTGACCAAGCTCGACGTCTTGACGGGCCTGCCCGAAGTCAAGATTGGCGTCGCGTACTGGCACAACGGCAAGAAGCTCAGCGGCATGCCGTCGAACTTGCAGCTCCTCGACGAGTCGACCGTCCAGTACGAAACCCTCCCCGGATGGGCCGAGGACATTTCAAAGTGCCGCTCCTTTGACGAGCTTCCGCTGAACGCGCAAAAGTACGTCCTGCGCGTCGAAGCGCTCTTGGGCACGCACATCAAGTGGATCGGCGTCGGTCAAGACCGCTTGGACGTGATCGAGCGCCCCCATCCCCTTGGCAAGGCCTCGCTCCACCCCGACGTCGCGGCCGCCGCCACCGTCGTCTAGCTTGATTGCCCGTCGTTGTAGAATGAATTGAATTACCAAGAGTCAATACACACACTGCTCTTGTTTGTTTACTCCAAACTTACTACGTCTAATACTATCATAGTCCCTCCGACATGTTACCCTTCCATCATCGCCGCCACCCGCTCGTCGTCGTCGTCACCGCCATCGTCGCTTCGTTCTTTGTGCGACTTGCAAAAGCCCCGAATCTGCGCGGCGTTCTTGCAGCCGTCGATCGCACACCGCCGTCCACCGCCATGCGCAATGCAATAGCCACCTCCCTGGTTGCTCTTCATGCAGCCTGGCTCTTCGCATCGCTTGCCGCCGCCATGTCCCTTGCAGAGGCCGCGCGACCGCACGCCCTTCTGGCAGTCGGGGACCGTGCACTTGCGAAACTTGTGGCGGCGGGTGTACTCGTCGCTGAGCGAGTCCGTGTCCATCATGGACCCCCCCCCGCCGCCGTCGTCCGCGGCGAGCGTCGCATGCACTTGGTGCAGTTGGGCCAGGACATGCTCCGCCACCGACGCCTTGTACTCGACAACCTTTTGCTCGGCCAGATGCAAGTCCATCTTGAGACGCTGCAACCGCGTTTCCGACGCAATGCAAATGCTGTGCCACACCGCCGCGTTGTCATCGGGCGACGCCTCGTGTTGTTGCAAGATCGATTTGAGCTGGACAATGCGCGCGTCGACGCGAGCGAGCTCCATCATCACCGCATAGCTCCAGCCGTCGCCGCTGCTACTGCCTTGGCTTTGTTGAAGGGCCGCAAGCTCATGCCGCAGGTCGTCGACGTGCTGGACTGTGGCTTGCTGCAAGAGACCGTCGAGGCGCGGCGAATCCGTGCCGCCCTCTCGCCGCAAGCGGGCATTTTCGGCTTCCAGGTCACGGATGCGCTGGTTGGCACGGTCTAGAGCGCGCCGCAAGGCGCCGGAGGACGTCGGCACGGCGTTGCAGTGGTCCAGGTGGCTCTTGACGATCGAGTACATGCTGCGGGCCGTGTTGTCCATCACTGTCTCCAAGGGGAGGAAGCGGTCGCCATCGTCGTCCTTGGTGGACGGTGGTGTCGGAGACGACGGCTCTGCTTTGCCCGCGACGTCCCAGTCCAAGATGATGTGTGGGGACGACGACTCGTCGGCCATCCGCTCGGACGTGTTGCAGTCGACCGACGTCGTCATGCCTTCCTTCGTCACGTGGGTGGGTCCGATCATCTTGATGCTTGGTGGCGAGTCGGCGCTCCGTGGAATCGTCTGCGTCTCGGCGGCGGCGGGCATGGCGCTCTCCCAACTGGCCTTTCTTCTTGGACGTGTGCAATCCAAACTGTCGAAACGGATCGATGTCGGCCAATTGGACCAATCAGAGACCACCATATTTCCAATTGCGATCTTTGGTCGTTTTATAAAAAAGATCCACGAAGAAGATCGCATCATCTCTCTACTTGGTCTCGAGCTTGGCGAGGACGTCGACGGTCTGCTGCTTGAGGATCTTGCGCACTTGGATCGCGACTTCCTTCCCCGTGAACTCGGCGTCCTCGTCGAAGGCGTCCTGGCACGCAAAGTAGATGTCGTTCATGAGTTCCTTGAAGAGTTCGGCGCGGCCGTCGCGCGCCGCCGCCGCCGCGTCTCGCTCGTGTGTCCATTTCGCTTGGAACTCTTGTGCCGCGCGCTCGGCGGCTTCTTGCTTGGCGCGGCGACTCGCCATGTCCTGGAGCATCCCCTCGAGATGCATCTTGGCCTCGTCGGCGTCCCGCGCATGGCTCTCGCGCTCCACGCGCACTTGCGCCTCCAGCCGTTCGACCTGCAGAACGTGTGACGTCGGCGCGTCACGACATGTCGCGTACCTCCAACTTCAACCGCGACTGGCTCTTTGCTTGCTCCTGCCACTGTGCAACGTCGCGCGTCAGCTGCTCAATCGTGGCCGCGCTCAGTTGCTTCTCTTCCGCCATTTTCTTTTGTGCGGCCATAGCGATTTCGCGCGCTTCGTCGATCTTGCGGTCGCGCTCGGCCGCGCTTGACTGCAACGCCTGTGTCTGCTCCGCCGCCGCGCGTGCGAGCTCCGTCTCCCGCTGTGTCCGCAGCGCGCGCTCCTGCTCCAACGCGGCCGTCCACCGCTGCGCGTCCTTCTCCATCTGTGTGCACCGCGCCTTGGCGTTCTCAAGCGCCGACGTCAAGCTTTGCACCTCGCCCATGGACGCGTACATGCTCGCTTGCGACGATTGCCGCTGGTGCGCGTCGGCGCGCTGGCGGTCCAAGTCGTCCTGGAGCTGGCCGTTGAACCGTTGCAGTTCCTGCACTTGGTGTGCCAGCCGTGCGTTGTCTTCGTGGAGACTGTCGCTCTCGGACAAGACGCGCTCCATGTTCTTGAGAAGCGAGTTGCCACCGAGTCCACTGCTGCTGCTGCTCGTGTCGTGCCGCCGAAGACTCAGGGAGCTGTTGTACGACATGTTTGACGGCGGTTGCTGGGTCAAGAGCCGATCCATCTTGCGTTGCAACTCGATCAACATGCCTTCCATCGACAGTGTCGTGCGTTGGACGCGCTGCAGCGTCGCATCCGTTTCCGAATTCGAGGACGAGAGCGGCGGTGCGTACAGCGACGTCGGCGGCGGCTGCAAGTACGACGGCGGGCTGCTCATGGGTGGATACACGGGCGACGGGGCGGTCGGGGGATAGGCCGCCCCGTACGGCGCCATGTAGCTATTTCCAAGGAAGGACGCGTCGAAACTACTGGACACAGGGGGCGTTGGCGTTGGCATCGAAGGCGGCGTGGGTCGTCGCACTGGCTCGGGCGTAGCCGCCGTGCGTTGTCGCGCTTCGTCTAGCTCCCGTCGCAAGCGCGCGAGTTCCTGTTGTTCCTGCAGCAGGGTTTCCTGTTCCTTGCGCAACGATTCAACTTGCGGCGTCGTGTTGACGGCAGATGCAGTCATGGCTGTCACAGTCGGCGGCTGGAAGGTTGCGACGACGGACGCCGCGCGCTGCGGGGGCGACAAAGACAACGACGGCGGCGCGGTCGCGGGTTCCGATGCTTGCTGGACCAAGGTCAAGGGGGTTGCAATGCGGCTCGGTTCGGGCGACGCCACCAGCGGCTCTTGGGAATTCCGACGGAAGAGAGTTGATGAGGACGCGGCGGCGGTCGTCGTCGGCAAGACCAAGACATTGGCGCCGCTGCCCATGCGCGACAGATGCGCCATGCGACTGATGAGCTCGTCATGGTGTTTGGATTCGGGCGGTGTGTCGATGGCATCGCCACCGGCGGCGACCGACTTTGGTTTCTCCTTCTTCACCTTGAGCAGTTCAACGTACGCGAGCACCCACGACGTGGACGAGAGAAATAGATATCGGACGCCACCTTTTTGCATGCCCACCATTTGTGCCGAGAGACCAGCGATGCCTTCGGTGCTACCATCGCCCAGCTTGACTTTGTGCAGGTCGTCTGGGTCGAGGAAGGACAGGACCGGGGCGGACTGGACGACGTCGATGGGGTTTCCACCGAGTCCGTCGAGCTTCCATGCTTGGATCTTCATGCCGACAATGTCTCCCAGCTGGACCGCATATCCATCGCCGACGCGGACGTCGTCAAAGGAGGGCGCGGCGCCCGTCGCGCGACTGAGGCACAGCTTGATGCACGCCACGGCCTGCAGAAAAGTCGCGACTTGCGCGTCGTCCTTGAACCGCATGGAGAAGTTTTGGTTCTTGGCGTCGTAAAAGTTGACGTAGTGGTCTTGCTGCGGCGTGAACTTGAGGTCGACCGTGAGCGGCGTCGAGAGCATCTCCTCCTGCGCGCGGTTGTAGCAGAACAAGCGGAAGGCGTCGACGCTGCCCATGAGGGCGAGACCCAGAGCGGAGTCGCTCAGCGGACGATACGCCAGCGTCGCGGCATCGAACTCATGGACGTAGACACTGCCGCCAAAGACAAGCGTCTCCTCGGACATCTTGAGAGGGGGCAAGAATTGTTTGTGTTGCGCACCTCATGCGGGTAACGTTCCTGTGAGATTTGATACTCAATCCAACGGGGTTTGAATTTATGCAAATCGATTGGTCAAAATTCCAACAATTGCTCAAATTGATAGATATGATTGGCCAACATCAACATTCGACACTTCACCAAGATCGCAACCAGCATTGATCATGGTGCATGCCGATGACGTTCAAGGACGCGCGCGAAATGTGCGAAATGATCGAGTCGTCGAGGCTTGCATGCGGAAGGTTTCCTCGGGCCGCGTCGGCGTGATGTAGTCCATCACAGACTGCTGAAGGGCCGTCGACACGGTTGAGCTCAACGAGGATCCACGGCAACGTGCAATGGTAACATATTACATTGTATCCAACCAACTCCTTGAGTCGACGGCGGCAGTAGTCGCCCTTGGTAAGTTTCTCTGCCCGACTGCTGCAATAAATAGGACCTTGGATGGTCATGTCCGAGCGATGGTGTTCAGCGGTCGAGGAGGGGCATGAAGCTGCGGGTCGTCGCCAATGGATCTGACGCCGTGTCCTTGGTCTTGCTAAAGCACCAGTAGACGATCCAAATCATGACATGCTAGGTAGATCCATCACACACTTTCGACCTGGTCATATGTACCTGGAGGATGGCAAAGACGGGGACGGCATAGACCGACGTGCGTTTGTCCATGGGGCCTTCCCGCGATAGCGACAATGCGTCTTGCTCGAGGCAGTCGCGTTGGATGAACTGAACGACATACGTCACCTACGGCCAGCATTCGACATCGTTTCATTCGCAAGCCATGTACCTGGCAACCCACTGCAATGATGGCAAACACTTCCATGAGCACGGTGACCTTCCACACACGTGTGATGTTGGTCGATGGTGAAGGGACTCGCGGCACGGGCGGCGTTTGGAAATATGCGTCGTCAAAGAATTCATGCTCCAACTCGTCCTCGTCGTCGTCCACTTCTTCGTTGTCGTGGAGGAAGATGGGATGCGGCATGTCGTCGACTGGCCGCGGCGGCGGCGGATATTCCACGCCATCGGGGTGCCTTGGCATGGACATGAGCACGGCCGGGCTCTGCTTGGTCCGCGTGAGCGTGGCCTGCTGCCGCAACGTGTCGATGGCAGCGGCCCGCGTGTTCAATTCCTGGATGTGCGCGAGGCGGCGGTGGACTTGCATGCCGCAGTAGAAGGCGGCCGTCGAGATGATCAAGAGGAGCGCCGACGACATGGAATGCTGCACGAGGAGATGCCACGACCGGAAGATGTAAAACCCGCCCCAGGAGAGATAGACGGGCTGAACGACGGCAAAATTGGTCCACGTGAGGAAGAATGCCATGCGCGTGAAGCCGCGGAGGTAGTGTTCGTAGACGTGTTGATGCCGCGTCGAGAGGATGACGAGGCGGGCATAAAAGGCCGTGAAGAGGATCCTACGAGTGGCGTGAGCAAGTCATGCGAGATGAAGGGAATGGAGACGAACATGACGCTAAAGAGACTCGCCGTGCAGACGTCCGTGAGGAGCCCGCTCAGCATTGGCGGGTAGATGTGTTGATGCGACCATGGGTCGAGCGATCGGAGGACGAATGTGAGGGACGCAACGAGCATGAGTGAGTAGACTTGCTTTTGGATGCGCGAGCCTAGAAAACAACGGGGGATATATGCCTACAAGGAGCGACGCATGAACCCTACCGCTTTCGTGGATGAGGTAACGCTTCCGCAAACAAGCAACAAATGCAACGAGGCCGCAGACGAAGAAGGAGACGCGGGTGACGTTGTTCGCGATCGGTCGAAGGGAAGCATATGTGTTGTCTGACAAACAGGTTCCATTACTCTTGTAGATGCCAAAGCAGCATGTCTGTTGATCATCCAGCAGACACATGCGTCGGCACGGCGCGGCGGAGAAGTGCGGGACTGGAGGCAGTCGAAATTTTGCAAGTGGGAGGGTTTCCCAAACTATACAAAACACAAATGAATTTTATATTTTTGGGAGCGGAAATTTTAATGTAAAAAGCAATATTTTAATGACTGCGATTTGAATTACATACTGATTTTCAGATAACTGATGCAATTAGATCAAAAGTTTTACCGTTACTTGATACGTTCGGTCGTTTTGCATATATTAGCTCCTCCTTGTGTGGGTTGAAGCACAGTGGGCTGCGAATCATTCCAAATAAAACACGAAGTCTTTTAAAATTAGTTTATAAACGTCAAAATACCCGAAAGTTAGGATTTCAAATGGATTTCAAATGCTCGGACCCACGTGGCACCCCATCGAACGTCGAAGCGTCTCTACATCAACAGTCTCACGGGCTCAGATGCAACCTTCCTGGAGCTGATGTCCTAATCTGTGCTTGTGCAAATGGATGGAAACTCAAGTCGACCCGCTTGACAAGAGGTCATCTATGTCATGTGGGCGACACTACGCAATGCATATCGTGGATAGAGACTCAGGAGTACGTAGTCATTGATTATGGATTCGATGCGACGACGGTAAGCGCAGCGGGTCCATCTTGCATGCCAGCGTCTTGGACATGGAGACGAAGGTCATCGTCACCGCGCCGTGCACCCGCCTCGCCATGTTCCATCCTGATAGCTGTCACCGATCGCGTGGAAAAGATCTCGGCTATCACGGTCTCCTTGGTCAACGGCCGCGTCTTGCGGAAGCACCAGTACATGACGAGAATGCCGAGAAACTACAGAATGAGTTCTTGCGACTGTCAATCACGTACTTGGGTGAGGGGCAGAAACGGAAATGGCATTGGAAACGTCTCGGGCGTGCAATGACCGCGACCACGGGAGCAATTCCATTCCCGTTCGAGGGTGCAATCGTGTCGAATAAAGTCGACCAAGACAAATACCTGGTCAAAAGAGGGTACGATCGTTGACGTTTCGTCGTTTGGGGGTGCATACCTGCGCAGCAACGACGGCAAGAGTGAGCACTTCCATGAGCAGGAGCACTTTAAGGATCCGCGAGTTGGTCTGAACGGACGACGCATCAATCGAGTCACTGCTGAGCCGTGGCGGCAGTTCGTCGCGGCTTTCGGATCGGACGACGAGCGTGAGCTTCAACGCGCTCTGGCGCAGGGCATGGATGGCGGCGGCGCGGTCCTGGGACTCGCGGATGTCCTGGAGACGGCGATGTATGCGAACACCAAAGTAGAGCACGAGCGTCGACACGACCAAGAGAAGGAACGGCGCCATGGAATACTGGATAAGGATGTGCCACGCGTGAAAGACGCGGTCCGGCGGCGCGTTGGGGAGCGCCATGTAGATGGGGCGGACACAAACAAACACAAACCATGTGAGGAAGAGCGCAAGGGCTGTATAGGCGCGGATGGGGGCTTCGTAGCGAGCTTCGTCGGTCGGACTCAGGACGATGCGCGCCCAAAATGCAACCGAGAGAATCCTACCTCGACGACGCGCATGAGATGAACGAAGGGGATGAGTCATCGTCGTACAGAACGCTGTAGAGAGAAGCTGTGCATATGTCAGAGATGACGCCGCTCACGAGCGGGTCGTAGATAAAGCCGTGGGACATAGGGTCCACCGCGCGAGCGACAAACGTGAGGGATGCGACGATGAGAAGACTGTACACTTGCTTTTGGATCGCCGATCCTGAGAGACAAGATGAGACGATGTTGTCGTTCTCTCGAGTGCGCACCTCCCACACGTTGTATGCAGTAGAGCTTGCGGATGCAGGCGAGGAAGAGGACGAGGCCCATTGTCGCGCACACACCAACGTACGCGTCATACGCTTCGAGGTGAAGGGAGGCATATGTGGTCGTGGGGAAGCACCTTTCGTTCTTCATGACGATCCCATAGCAACAGGTTGTGCCTTGAACGAGGTAGCACTCGCCGGATGTCAAGCGGGCGCCCATGCCTGTCGGGCGGGGGAAGTGTGTCCTGTGTGATGAAAGTGGAAATGATTTTAATGTATCTGCGAGCCGGTTTGTGATTGGCTCCCATCAAGTCTTGTTTTGGCAAATGACAAAAAGCGTGATTATAACGATGTAACGGGGGTCGTACTGTTATATTTCCCTACTACATGCTCGTAGAAAGGGAGGGG
>VJMH01000086.1:0-23732 GCA_009835185.1 Aphanomyces stellatus
GTCATCATGTACTTGTAGCGAAGAAGAGCCGGCTTGGTTGCCAAGGGGGAACAAAAAGCCCGAGTAGTTGACTTTGGAAGCGTCCACATCCTCGGGAAGCTTGAGGTTGGGACCAGCAAACAACTGCGAGGCAGCAATGTGGATGGTTACGTCGTCGTCCGCATGAAGCATGCCCATGATGCCTTCGGGTGAGGTCACGGGCGGGAGCCCGAGGAATTCTTGGCGGCATGCATTGACCCGCTCGCGCTGTTTCCGCCACAAGTTACGCTTGACAAGCGAGTAGGAGTAGCGATTGAGGCAGGAGAGGCCGAGTGTGAAGCCTTCAAAGGCCCAATGGGGGTTTTCAGACGTTGGCAAGACTGTCGTGCCCAAGAAAAGCGGAACCCAGCGCAAATGCTTGGCTTCCGCGATGCTGTATGTTTCGGCCAGTGAAAAATAGCTTGGGATCACGACGTCGGCGTCGTCCAACGCAGCCACATACGACGCAAAGATCTCGCGGGGATCGATTTCGCTGTTGGCATCGCCGAGGATTCGAAGCGTTTCAAAAAAGGAGCACGTTCGCAGCTTCGCTTGCATGACTGGATCAAACAGCGGACAGCAGATATCGCCGACGATGCACCGAAAAGGCAGTTTGAACTCGTTTGTGACAAGCGACTCGAGGCGCTTCTCCGTTGCGATGGCCACGTCATGGCCGCGCGCCGCAAGTGCTTGGCCCAAGATGCAGTAGGGCTGGAGGTCGCCGCGGGACCCGATCGATGCGATGACAATACGAACCATCCACTTGAAGGCCAAAGGGAATTTGCGTCAATGGTTGCAATCGTAGCACTGTGTTTGTGGGAAAGTTAATACCACCCCCGCCACAAGACGGCCAGGTCAAAATATTTCTCGTTGTCTTTTGAAACAGATAGCAAGGCAATCGACGAAAAATGAAACCCAACTTGTCTACTGCAGTTTTGACAATCTTTTCGTGGCGCAATTCATGGCCCGAGTCGTCCAAACCGCAAAACGAACGTGTCTAAAATAGCGCTATGAAAGTCAAAGATGGAAGCGAGATCCAAGACTGTAGAAAGGCGTACTGTACATTCCGTGCCGTGGTCGTTGTTTTACGCAAACAGACCAACGTACTGGTCAATCGGAGAACGTAGTACTCAGAGTACTCGAAGTATTCGTTGGAGAACTGGTCCAGATTGCTACGGCTTTTGTCATTAAGTTGGACCGTGCAGCGCTGCGACCGCTGTGACGGACTGCCGCGGTGACTTTGAACGCATTAGTGGTTGCTTGGGCCCAACTGTCACCTAATTGCACAATACTTGTGGTGAAATAGATGCACCAGGATTGAACATAGATTCCTGACACGATGTCCAAAGAAAGATTAATGGTTACCGCACCGATTTCAATGGCGTACCAAGAGCTTGAACTCGTCCGTGAAGTACGACCTCGGCTTCTCGATCGCGATGCCACGTCATGACTGCGCGCCACCATCGCTTCGCCAAGATGCAGCGCTGTCATTTCGACCAATATATGGGCTTCGTGCTTGGTGAATCGACTCGCCAATCAACAGAGCCGATTTTGTGTTGATATCAACAAAATTTCAATTCGCGATCCTTTCTCCCATTGGCCAGAAATGGTTCGATTGGTTGACTTTGTCCATCAATTCGAGTTGGGGGATCGTTCATGTCAATACGAATCATCGTCTTAAAGGCAAGGAATGTATTGTGACTTGCAGTGTTTTGGATCCTGATTTATGGGCCTTATTCGAGTCGTTGTGTTGCACAAATACAGCACTCGTTTGATGCCAGGGTTGGTAAAGCTCATTATATTAGTCGGTATTGTGTTCAATCGACTGATTCATCTCTTGGACATTCCAAAAATGACAGCATACTGTAGTGTCGCTGTATTTGCTGCACGTTGGCCGATTGTCAACACGGCGTTGTGATTTCCGGAATGGCTCTAGATATGCTGCTTTCAAAGCGTGTTGCACTGTAACTGCAATTGCGTGGGCAAGCCGCCTCCACCGGATACAACACAGAAATGAATATCTATTTTAAACCAATCAGATCGTCAGCTTAATTTTCAGCCAATCGAGATGCTGTCGTCAGCCTGCGACGTCAACGTTCACACTCACGACTCAAAGCTGCATGGCACGGATGAGAACTTGGCAACAACCAAACAAAGGCATTGATTGCAGCAGTGCGTCCAAATTGAAACTGACGTTTTGTTTTTGGATTCGTTTCCCCATGATGTTGTCACGACCAACGGCTGCAACACTTGATTGGTGGGCTGTCAGGCTTTGATTCTCGTTGCCTCTGTTTTTTGCAGCACCAACGACTCGCGAATGCATTGGAAGTCGTGAGGAATAGCATTAACGTTAATGTAGTGTTTCGAAGGTTTGGGGAAACTCTTTTACGAACGAGCCTAATACCATGTTGTAAGAATTCGAATGCCTCAGAGTGCTCAAATCGTTTCCAGCGCTTACGACTGAGAATTGAAGCGTTACGTTGTTGGCACAATGGGTGGTTACATTTTCGACACAGGGTCCAGAGGATTCAATAGATAAAAAAACCGGTTGCATGAGCTCCCAAAACACTTGCGGCACTGGTCGAACCATTGTCATCGTCACGGCGGGGTCCCGGGGCGATGTCCAGCCCTACTGTCTCTTGGGCCGCGCGCTTGTGCGTCGAGGCGAGCGCGTCATCTTTGCGACCGAGAAGCGGCTCGAAGCGTTTGTAGCCACCCATTTTGACGAGCTGCCGCTCCGTTTCCTCGAGAGTGACCTCGCCGGGTGCTTTTACGACGCCGCGCTCCAGCCGCGATTGTTCGCGCCGTCGCTCTTCGATTTCGCCGGCGCTGTGGCCGAGTGGAACAGTCGATTTGACCGGCAAAAGATTCTAAACTCGGTTGAGACGGCGCTGGCAGGTGCGGACGTGGCAACCTTGCGAGCGTCGAGAGTTACTGTGTGGCTGAGAAGATGGGTTCCCGCTCTTTCTCGGCACGGTCTTTCCCCCGACCACCGCCTTTCCCCATGCGATGCTCCGCACGGGCCCATTGACAGACGAGCGAGCTTTGAACCACTGGACCCATACTCAAATCTACTTGATGACGTGGCGCATGCATGGCCCAAGTGTCAATGCATGGCGAAGAGAGTCACTTGGCTTGCCACCCATGACCGACCCGCATGGCTTGATGGGTCCTATTTTGACAAATGATGCAATCACGCTATACCACGCGAGTTCGCTTTTAGTGGGTCCCCGAGGCCACTACCCGTCGGATTGGACGGTGGGCAAAGTCGTGTTTGCTGGCGCGGTGTTCCCCGACCGCGAAAAACTCTCGGGCCCCGTGGCCATCGAGGTAGGCAATAAATATCTATCGACCGGCTGGTGGACGAATCCATGGCTAGTCGTTCTGAAAGCTAGCCGCACAAGAGGGTGTGCCCGTGACTTACGTTGGGTTTGGCAGCATCCCATGCTCGACCCACTCCAACTCGTCCAGCTGATGGTCCAAGTGTGCCACACGGCAAAGTGCCGTTGTTGCCGTGTGTGTTTGTCTCGTCCTGGACAACTGTCTCGTCACCCGCTTGTCAAGCGCTGATAAATGATCACGCAGACATTCTTTGTGTCGAATCATCGGTCGAGCATGCCTGGCTCTTTCCGCGCGTGAACTGCATTGTGCACCACGCGGGCGCAGGAACGACGGCGGCGGCGCTTCGAAGCGGTGTGGAATGATTGGTAGGGGTTGATTTGACCATGGTGTAGGAGTCCCGCAAGTGCCCTGCCCTGCATTTGCCGATCAGTACAACAACGCCAACGAACTTGTAGCTTTGGGTGTGGCAATCTCTGCCGTGCCCAAAGCTGACTTGACGGCCGAGACGGTGGCTGATGGCGTCCGCCGTGTCCTCGCCAACGAAAACTATGTCCGTGGCAAAGCCAAAGCGCTGGCCGAATACGTGGAAACGGAAAGCCAAGACGCCGTGGAGCGACTGTGTGATGCATTCTTGGCCACCCCGCCCACGTTCAAGAAAGAGTTTGACAATCAATGAGGATTGCAGATGCAAATATATATCACTAATTCACAGGCGTAGTATGACTATGTCGAGCAAGTCTAAAACGTGTTCACCAACGCCATGACACGCACTCCAATGTGTGGGCTCATTGGAATCTCCTATGCATCACTTCAAGGAGTACTCATGACTGGATAGTCATGAGTACGAGTATTTGTGTTTGTGGTCTTGAATCGAAGTGATATGCCACGTATCACAGGCATGAGATTTACATTGGTCAGCTTACGAAATCTTGGCACACCGAATTATCATGAGACTCTAATAATCGGCATTCAATGCAGCAAATTGCGAAGCCGAATATGGATAATCAGATATAACAAGCAAGCCGACAGCGATACTTTGGCCATCAGAAATACCACGAACTGGGAAATATATTCCACGCACTGGATGGCAAGATTTTTGCAAAGAGGGCCTTGGTTGACAATATTTGGTCGCAAAGACGGTCTGGATTGCCGGCGCTTTCGTCTGTCACATATTTGACCATCTCTTGCGCTCGCATCCGCACATGTCTCTCGTTGTGAAGGACGGCTGTGACGGCCTTGACGCGTTCACGTCTGTGGAATCTGCGGGACGCCTATAGATAGTGTCTACTCAACGTACTTTGAGGATGGCGCGCAACGCTTTGCAAGGCGGCGGCAGTCATGCCTAGACCCGCGTGGTGCAAGATGCAGCTCATTTGCGGAAACAGCCAAGGATGTGACACGGACGATTCGTTGCAAATCAAGTCGGAATGGGTGGTCAGGAGCTCTTGGCACTCTGGAGACGAAGTCGACGACCACCCCGACACAAACACACAACGGCATTTTGCCGTTTGGCACACTTGGACAATCAGTTGGACAAGCAAGAGTGGTTCCAATGTTGGTATGCTGCCAAACCCGAGGTAGATGACCGGCACGGCGTCATCTTTGGCTTGTTGGATGAATGCCTGAAGAAACATGAATGCAATTCAAGTCGATATGGTTGCTGACATACCTGGAGTAAAGTGGACGCAACTTGACTGGCCAGAGGGAAGAAAAATCCAGTGTAATTGATTTTTGTTGCGTCGATAGCGTGGGAAAGGTGGTGATTGGGCCAGCAAACAACTGCGAGGCAGCAATGTGGACGGTAATGTTGTCGTCCGCAAGAAGAATGATGATTCCCCCGGAAGTGGTCACGGGGGCAAGACCAAGCAATTCATGGCGGCACGCATTGACACCCGCGTGTTGTTTTTGCCACATGCCACGATTGAGGAGCGAGTAGGTGCAGCGATTCAAGAAGGATAGCCCAAACTGAGGCCTTCAAAGACCCAATGGGGGTTTTTAGCCGTTGGCATGACGGTGTGCCACAAGAATAGTGGTACTCAGTGCAAGTGTTTGGCTTCAGCAATGCTGTACGTCTTGGGCAGCGACATGAAGCTCGAGATGACAATGTCGGCGCCGTTCAAAGCAGCTACGTACGAAGCCATGATCTCCCGGGGGTCGATGTATTTGTTGAAATCGCCGATGATTTGGAGCGTTTCAAAAAAGGAGCACGTTCGCAGCTTCGCTTGCATGACGGGATCAAACAACATTCGGCAGACGCCGCCTGCACATGCACCGGAAGGGCAGTTTAAACTCGATTGTGACAATACGAACCATCGTCACGGTGATTGGAAGTTCGTACGGAGTTCAGCCTGAAAACCTCTTTCATTTGATGTACTCCTCAAACTCTGATTCAGACAACTTGTATCAATTTTTATTATTATATCCTCGTCATTTACATTCAACCAGTACGATTTAAAAATGTTCGAAGTATAAATGTTGCATAGTAACTCTACAATATTGTTTCCTTTAGGATTTAATAATATAGCATCCCAACAATATTACTTTAGGTTTTGGCTTGACTTTTTGTGTGGCGGTTGGAATGCCAGTCATCGAAGTTGTCGTCACAAGGCGCCACTCGCGTTATTGTCAAGCGCAACCAAGACATGCATTGTGGTTGAAAATAGCTGCACAAACCCGTGCGCACAAAGACAAACTTCTAGCCTTGGCTGTGAGTGGAATCAATTGTTTCCGACAAGTTGCGGTTCTATTGTTGCCTCTGACGAAGTCCACGTCATTCAAAACGAAGAAAGCCAACATGAATGCATCACTGCACGCATCCATTCGAGCCAAAGGTCGGCGTTGTGGCCAAAATGGCGTCGCACAGTCGGTCCACATTGCCGTTGCTTTCCTCGGCGACAAACTCGCCAATCGATTGGGCCGTCAATCGCACGTGGTTTTCGTTGTGCAAGACCGCGACCACTGCCTTCGTCAATGTGGCTGCCGAGAGTTGCTTGGACCGAATCACACGAAGTGCGACGCCAAGGCGGACCAATTGCTTGGCATTGTAAAACTGATCGGTCACCTCGGGGCAAGGGATTTGAGGCACGCCTGGCCGTGCTCATGACTCCAAATATGCCAAAGGGGGCTCACATACCACTTCGCAAAGCCGCGGCGGTTGTGCCTAGGCCAGCGTGATGAACAATGCAACGCATTTGAGGAAAGAGCCACGGATGTGGCAGAGACGTCCCCACAAACACCGACAGAGAGCGAGGCGTTATCGAGGCAGTCGCCGACCAGCCCAAGGCAAACACACAACGGCACTTTGCCATGTGGCAAACTTGGTCAACCAAGTCCAAAAGCGCCTCGGGCTCCAACATGGGCGTGCTCCCAAACCCCACATAGATCACGGGCACGTTGTCTTGGGTCGCTCGTTGTAAGAACGCCTAATGCACGTTTAGACGAGGCTGGGAAACAATGCATCTACTTGCAGCAGCGAGGACCCAGTCCCAGTCTCTCTGGGGAAGAGAAAGCCAGTGTAGACACCGTTTGGAGGCGCAATGTCCGTTGGGGGCACGCTTCTTGGCCCGGCCAGGAGTGTCGAGCAGCCCTGGTAGATTGTGATGGCATCGTTGGCCAAGAGGGCTTCCAAGAGCCCAAATTTCGACGTAATCGGTGGCAACTGCAACACGTCGTGGCGCCACGGAGCAATGTGCCTTTGCTGTTTGGCCCACATTTTACGAAACAAGAACCAGTGCGTCCACTTGTTGAGCCAGCCACAGTGGAGTGGCGCGAGGGTGTCAAAGATCCATTGCGGGTAGTCGCTCGTGGGGGCCACAAAATTGCCCAAGAAGAGTGGAATCCACACTTGGCGGTGCTTTTCCGCGACGCAGTAGCTCTCGGTCACAGCGACGACCCCCGACACAACAATGTCGGCGCCGGCCAACGCCGCCTCGTACGAAGCCAAGATGTCGCGGACGTCGAGGTCTTTGTTCCACGTGCTCATGATCTCCAACGATTCCAGGAACCCTGCCGTGCGGAGCCGCTTTTGCAGGAACGGGTCGAACAAGTAGGCACACACGTCGCCCAGGATGCACTTGAAGGGGAGCTGGAACTCGGTCGTGACCAACGACTCCATGCGCTTCTCCGTTGCGATGACCACGTCATGGCCGCGCGCAGCTAACGCCTGGCCCAAGACACAATAGGGCTGGACATCGCCGCGTGAGCCCAGCGACACGAGTACGACCTTCTTCCGCATCGTCGTTGTCTGACGAAATTATTGGTGGATTCAATTTCCAGCCGCCGCCGGCAAGCGGCACTTTACCGGATACCATCCCCGCAGAGGAGGAAATATGTCCGGATAATATTTTTGCCTGGGTGGGTTGCTGCGTGCCGCCGGTGGCTGGAATTCAGCATGGGACACACATCCACTTCAGCAATCATTGCCTAAATAAAAAACTAAAGTTAAATTTCAAGTTATATTCACGACTCACGATTTTCACCAATCATTTGTCCTGGAATTGTATAGAGGGCCATGATTGGTAGAAATTAGATAGGATGGTAACACATTTTATTCGAACGTCGGCTTTGTCGTCAAAATGGAGGCACACAATCGAGCGGCGTTGCCGTCGCTCTCCTTGGTCACGAATTCGCCCATCGATTTCGCTTTCACCTGGACGTCCTTGTCGTTGCGCAAGACAGCCGCAACGGCCTGGGTGACTCTGGCACTTGTAAACTCCTTTTGACTCACGACGGTCAACGCGACACCGAGGTGGACCATTTCAGCGGCATTGTGGAACTGATCACCGACAATCGGACACGGAATCTGAGGGACTCCTACATCTCGCGACATAAGGTCAGGTGGCATCGCTCGAGTCGAGTTACCGCTTTGCAAGGCCGCGGCCGTCGTGCCCATGCCAGCGTGGTGCAAGATGCAGCGCATTTGCGGAAAGAGCCAAGGGTGTGGCGCCGACGGTTCGACCCAGACGCTCGGACTGGCCTCCTCGATGACGTGGCAGTCTGTGGCACATGATGACGACCAGCCCGAGACAAACACGCAACGGCACTTTGCCGTGTGGCACACTTGGACTGCGATGTCGTACAGCGTCCGGGCATCCACGGCCGTCATGCTGCCAAACCCGAGGTAGATCACGGGCACGTCGTCAACTCGAGCTTGGGCGAGGAACGCCTACCACACACAATCACACTCCAATATTCGAATATGCGAATATGCGACGCTACGTGCAGCAATGGGGGCCCCGTGGCACCTGCCTCGGGGAACAAAAAGCCCGTGTAGATGGCCTTGGTCGGCGCGACGTCGGCGGGCGGCCCCCGAGTCGGACCAGCCAAGAGGGTCGAGCAGCACTGATATGCGTGAATCGCGTCGTTGGTCAAGATAGCGTCGACCACGCCCAGTTTGGACGTGATTGGAGGCAGCTTGAGGACGTCGCGGCGCCACGGGCCGATGTAGCGTGCCTGTTTCGACCACAATTGCTCGAATGAAAACGTATGCGTGAGCTTGTTGAGCCATGGGATGCCACATGTCCACTTGTCAAAGAGACAGTGCGGGAACGAACGGGTTGGCATGACGGCGTTGCCCAAGAAGAGCGGCACCCACACCTGGCGCAACTTTTCGGCCACGCAATAACTCTCCGTCATGGAGATGATGCCCGTGATGACAATGTCGGCGCCGGCGAGCGCAGTCTCGTACGACGCGGCGACGACGCCCAAGTCATAGCCCTTGTTCCACGTGCCCAAAATCGCAAGCGTGTCGAGGAACCCCGCCGTCTTGAGGCGGTCGATCGTCGCCCGTTCGTGAAAAAACGCACAAAAATCGCCCTCGATCACGTTCACGGGCAACTTGAACTCGTCCTCGACCAATCGCTGGAGCCGTTTCTCGGTGACGATCGTGACGTCATGACCCTGTGCGGCGAACGCTTGGCCCAAGACGCAGTACGGCTGGATGTCTCCGCGGCTCCCCACAGACACGAGCGCCACACGCACCATGGCTAGCCAAATGAGTTGTGACGACGGTCTTGGTCGGTCGGCAAGCGTTCGGCAACTACAACATTGAATGCATGGACTGGGAATTGGCCAAACCAGTGTGTTGGGCAGATTCATGCCAACTCTTGCGTCGCATTGGCCATTGTGATGTGGAACGAATGAAGGAAATTGAAGGTACGAGTGGCCTGCATATCGCCTGTCGCGGTGGGTACACTCGCGAACGACGGCTCGTTGTTGTATTGCCCATTTGAATCTTGAGGTAATCAATGGGATGTTTGAATTTGGATGTGAGTACCTTTGATGCTGATTCATGTGGCTCAGTCGGCGTAGTTTGGGGACACAACGGTATTGCCCGAACGAATTGTCTCGATCGAGAGGGTCGTGCATGTTGTGAAGTCAAAGCTATGAACGCGTTGAACTTTGGAAACAACAACACCCTCAGTGAGATACGCGATCGCTCTCACACACATAAACCTGCTTTGTACTTTCTTTCCACTCACAAAGTTGCCACATAGTTTATCTCGATTTCGAGTTTCAGGAGACGACAGAGCATCCGCCCATGACCATTTTGTCGGCCAAGCACACAAGACGATAAATTTTGCCCTGCTGCAGCCCCCACCCACATAATTTTTCGTCTAATATTACTTGTGCTCATTCCTCGCACCAAAATGGGCGTTGGTGACGTCGGACACAATAAACATGAGCTGGTTTACCCAATCTACCAATCTCTCAACATGGCGAATGGACGAGTCAAGACCCAACGACTGTCCTTCGACTCTGTTGACCACATGTCGACTTGCAACATTTCCATTGGCGGGTTCGACCATTTCCATGGCGTGTATGAATGGCTTTGATGCAATGGCTGCTATTTATTCGATTACGCCCATCATTTGGTCTGGCCAATGACGTCTTTCCTATCCTGCGCCCCTTCGTCTTCAATTGATCCGTTCACAAAAACAGATAGCGTGCGCTACTCACGTCGCAACACCGGCTGCGACAGAATTCTCGTTGGCGCCGCAACGAGAATTCAAATGCTCGAAACCGAGGACCAGTGGCCACAACAACAACGACGACACTCGCCTTCGTGGAAGCAAGTCAAAATGATTTCCAAACGCTCCATGATGTACGTCTTGGGCAAGAGATCTTGGCACAAACAGTCAACGCCTTCGACAAAAATAACCAACGTCACCATGGTGTGCCACGTATCTACAATCGGACGACACTCTGTCGCATTGGAAGCGAAAGGGCGCGATCCTATGACTGTGGTGGCAACCACGAATACGCTACGAGTAAAGTCAAGAGCGTCAACACAACATCCTCGACACATGCATACCCCATTGTGCCGCCCAGTACCCCCAAATGCCCCTCGACTCGCCGCGACCACCCGATTTAACATGGCAAAGACGCTGTGGTCTCATGTTGAAGTTGGCCCCTGGCGACACGTGCGTCGTCGGATTCTCTCGCGTCTGATTGGTCGCTTTTTCATAACGTTGAAGTTCCGCTGCGGTTACTCCGAGGCTTTCGAATTTTCCAACGAGCAAATCGGTCGCGGCGCCGCATTTCCGATTTCTCACCGCCACCCACCGACAAGACCTGCCGACGATGTCCATGACGAGCTTCCTCATCCGCCGCATCTCGCGCGAGAACGACGAGATGCTCAAGGAACAACAGCAAAACCACCACCACGCGAGCGTCAACGAAGAATGCGAACAACTCCTCAAGACGTTTCGAGGCCACCGCGACAACATCTCGACCTATGTTCCGCGCGAGTGCCATGAACTCTTTCAGCGATCCATCGCCGCCGACGGCCTCGGCGAACCCGCGAGTCCGCCTCCCCAAGTCGCGGTACGTCGTTCTATTGTGCATGGAAAGACAGCAAGCATGACACGCATTGTGTCGATGTAGATGCGCCGACGACAGACGCGCGTTGTGAAGCTTCCGATCGAGCAGCCCGGGACATGAGCGAGTGCGCGACGCCAACGGCGGGATGATTGCATGTGTGGATACAGTATGTTGTTGAATTGAGTTATACACGAGAGAGACTTGCTAGTTGATGGGATTCTGCATGAGGGGTGTCGCGCGTCCGTGAAGATGGAGCATCGTCGCTCCGTTGTTCGAATTGCCCATTTCCCGCCTTGTAACGGCTCAAGCTCATTCAACTTTGATTCGCTAAAATGTAATGCTTTTAGCCAATGAAAGGTTATAATATCAAATTTAAGAAAACATTTCAACCAATGAAATTCAAATTCTTGGCACCCTCGTGATGTGTGATTCTAAACCGAGCATCGAAACAAATGGCCAACCCAGCGGAGGTGTCCGGTGGAGCGGCGGCGACGACGACGGACCGCGTCGTTGTCGACCTTGGCTTTGGCGGCGGGGTGGATGACGTCTACCTAGCGCGGGGAAAGGAATGGATAGGGTCCTCTGCTGTGAGTCGCAAGGACATGCTCTCACACTTTCGCCTCGATGCGTCGCTCAAGGCTATGGGCGCCGCGGTCCTCCCCGACGGCTGCAAGCACCTTCTCAAGGGTCTCGGCCTAAGCAACTCGCACGCGGATTTGACGAACGAATACGGCACGAACCTCTCGCTCCTTAAAGTGTTGGAAGAGCGTGCGTTCGGCCGCCCCATCGAGCCGCTCCCAGACCACATGGTGCAAGCGGGGTTTCAGTTCCCGACCACGGCCCCCATCAACGGCGCAACGTTGCACAAGACGAATGGGAGTTCATCGAAGGTGCGTCCCGGGTTCGTCCATCCCCCGCCGTCCAAGTCGATGTTGGCAGCGAACGGCGGCGACGCGGCCAAGGCCCCGTCCGCGACGACGACGACGGGCGGCGTGGTCCCGAGCGACAAGCAAAAGAAAGACGAGAAGAAGAAGGAGAAGAAACGCAAGCGGGAACGCGAAGACGCCGAGAGCCTCAAGTCGATTCTCGAACCCCTCGTGCGCGACTTGAAGGCGATGACATGGAAAGGTACGACCTATCCTCGTTGGACTCGACGTGGTGACAGTGGTACCCAGGCTGGATGGACGCCAAGGGCAAGCCCAGCAACCCATTTGTCGTCAAGATCACACGCGAAAACTGCAAGTCGCTCATGGTGCCCAACTACTTTGACTACATCCAAGTGCCGATGGACTTGACGCGGATCGGGGAAAAGGTGGCCAAGCAGGAATACACCAAGCTCGAGCAAGTCGAAGCGGACGTGGCGCTGCTGGTTGCGAACGCCAAGCGGTACAACCGCGAAGGCGAGCCCGTGCATCAAATGGCAGTCGAGTTTCAAGCGTCGTTTGACGACAAGATGCGGTCGACGTACCGCCCGATCTTTGACGAGATTTCGAGCGAGCGGAAGAAGCAAAAGAAGGAAAAGAAGAAGAAGAAGGACAAGAAGAAGGACAAGTAACTTAAAAAACGAGAGGCGCGCGAGACGAGTGTATTAATGGGACGACGACGGCGCCCAGAGGCAGGCCGGGACGAGCGGCACGGGGTAGGCCCACCAGTTGGGACCAAAATACACTTGCAGGTTGTGGTGAAACCCTGCATGGGACGTGCCGGCGCGCCGCGCGAGAAAGTCGAGTGTCGTTTGGCCGTGCGCGAGCAGGTAGACGTGGAAGCCAAAGTACCCGAGGAGGAGGAACCCGATGAGCGTGGCGAGGACGACCGTCGTGAAGAGGACGGCCCCGCGCGCGCCATGGGGTGTGACAAAGACAACACAGTAGGCAAACCAGAGGCAGGCGAGGGACGTGTAGAGGAGGAAGAGGATGAAGAGCTTCTTCGTGCGGAGGCCGACGCAATTGCCGGTCCATGGGCAATGGTGGTCCATGTGGGAGATGCACTGCCCGCAGACAGAGCAGTGGTGGTACCCCTCGGGTTTGGCGCGGTCGCACTTTTCGCAGTACCGCGCCTCTTCCAGCGGGTCGTCGTCTTCCTTGCCGTCGACGGCGTCGGAGCTGTCGTCGGCCAACATCCCGACGGGAAACGACGGCAAGATGAAGACTGTGCCCGCGTAGCTCACGAGCATGAGGATCGTGAGCACAACGTACACGAAGACGTGGAATGGCGGAAGGTGTACCCACGCCAGCATGCACAAGATCTTGAGTGCCATGAGCGCACACGTGACCGCGACAAAGACCTTGACCATGGTGCGTGCGAAACCAAAACAGCTCGAAATCTTTTCATTTGTGGTGGCTAAATTTAGGGGAGAGTATCATTTCATAAAATGATATTCTGAATTGATCAAAAATGACACTCGTATTCACTCGCGATTTCTATTTGTAGAATTGACGATTTTTGAAATGGCCAGATCAGCAGCAAATGGTTCACCAATTCAACACTGGAATCGGGCATTTCAACATGGACATGATTGAAGTGCCAAATAAAAGTTCTTGCCATGCTTTGCTGTGTGTTCGTGCCCTGAATCGTGTTTTCGATCAAGTTTCATAATCGATCTCATCCGGACCAGTGACAAAAATGTTTGCAACACTTGTATTTCAAAACGTCCAATTTTTTTCACGCAACACTCGAAACCTTTTTTGGAGACAAAAAACAAAATTGTTTTTCAATCCGTACTAAGCCTATCGAAGTGGTTCAGACACTCAGGGAGTGACTTCATGGTCGACCTTCTTGGGTCGGGCCGCGCCATTGCCAGGTTTGGTGTTGGGACGGCGACTCGCAGGTCGCGATTTGTCGCCGCCGGTGGGGGAACCGCCGTTCGGGGCGGTCGGGGTGGTCATGTTGTTGGGGTTGGTGGCTTTGGGGACGTAGGCGACGCGGGGGGCGCGGCCGCCTTCGGGATGTTCGCCGTTCTGCGACTTGGGTCGCGGTTGGTATACCTTGCGGGGCTTTTGGGGCTTATCGCCCTGACCTTCTCCATTGGCCGCCGTGGCGGGGTTGCCGCCCTCGCGCGGGGAGTTCTTGTGGCGGCGGTTGCCGGAATTGGGGCGCTTGCTTGACTTGGCGCTGGGGCTCGTCTTCTCGGCGTCTTGAACGACGTCGCCTTCGACCACAGGTTGTTCTTCCACGGCAAGAGCAGCAGCAGTGGCCTTGTCATTTTCTTCCTTTTCCAATTCGGACTCGGTGAAAAAGTTGATGTGGGTTTCCTCAACGACGACGGGAACCTTGGGCGCGACCAACTTGTCGACAGTGTCCGCCAAATGACGGTACGACATGTCCAAGGCTACAATCTTTTCGCTCTTGTACACATACTTCTTGGCTTCTTCCATGGATTCCGCCAAATTTTCAGGGAAGGATACTTCGGCGGGCGGGCGCGTGCCGCCCATGAGGACCTTGACGAAATAGTCGAGGGCCATGGGGACGTCGTGGCCCAAGGCTTGGTGCAAGCTCACGGCGTGCAACAACTTCAGAATCGAATGCACGTACTCCAACTTTTCATCCTCGTCCGACGTGCTGGAGGCAACCGCACTCGTCGTCGAGGCAGGCTTCAAATCTTCTTCAAGGTCGTTCACCATGTCTTCAACGTCCTTGCCATCCGAGACGTCTTCGTTCAAATGATTCAAGGACGACGTATCAACGCCTTCGTCACCAGAGGCGGGTGGGGTGTCGTCTTCTTTGTTATCCGACGTGGCATCCCCCGACGAGCTGCTGCCAGCCTGCAAGGATTCAACAAATTGCTGTCGAAGCGTTTCCAACTCCGCGCACATCTTTTCGACAAACACCTTGTTCGACAACACTTCCAGTTGCTGCTCGTTCAACTGCTTTGATTGTCCCTTCATCGAGTCTTCGAGGGACTTGATCTTTTCCTGTTTCTTCTTGAACGAACGCAACTTCTTGTTCAGGATCACCACGTAGGGGTGGTCCAACGACGCGTAGTCGATTTCGACAGCCTTGTTGGCATTCCCCTTCTTTCCCTCCTTCTTACCATCCTTCTTCTTGGTGATCTCGACAGCCGTTGTGTTGCGCGCCATGCCCATGCTTCGTGTTCGAAATTGACTGGCGAGAAAAGCGGCGGAATCAATTATGTGCTACGAGAGAAGGTCCGTCCGCTCCTTGGCGCGTATCCGTATCCGGTTACGAAAAACAGAATCTTCAAAACGGTCGAAAAAAAGAACGAATATCCACTGTCGCCGGGTTTTCTCCCTTGAAATATCCGGATGATCCATAATATTAAATGTCAGAGGTCTCATTTCGACGGGACGAGTGGTACTTAGGCATCCGGAACAGCCATGTAGAGTTCAACATTGACCAGAAGGATGGCGAAAGCATCGACAGGGCCCAAGAAGCGAAAGCAAGCGAGCAACATGGTGGCGGAAGACTCGACCAAACCCATCGCGGATGTGAAAAAGGCAGGCAAGAAGGGGGCTGCCAATAAAGCAGCACAGGAAGGGATCGAGCAGCCGGTTGCCGAGCTGGAGGTGACGATGAGAGATGAAGCAAATCCGTCCAAAAAGTCAAAGAAGCGAAAGGCAGTCGAGGCGCCAGAGAACGTGGTGGAATCGGCGGCGTCGACTGCGACGGACGACGACGCGGCATCGACACCACCAACGACCGACAAGCAAAAGAAGAATAAGAAGCGTTGTGCGTGGCCGACACGCACCGCCACGACGCTGAAAACCACAGTCGTGACAAACCCCAACAACCAAGCGTTGGTGTCGGCACTTGAGGACCTTGTGGCAGTGGCGACGGCTGCGAAATCGCCGCGGGTCAAAGCGTTCATGAAAGCGGCCAACATCATTGCCGCCGCGCGCGACGCCATCACGTCGGGGGACGTCATCAAGCTTCCGTCGTCGGTGCAAGCGGCAAACATTGGGGCTCTCGTGGACGAATTCCTCGCGTCGGGTACGATGGACGAGCTCGAGATGCTCCAGGGCGTCAAGAAGGACGCGACCAACCCAGTCAACCAGGCGTTGGCCGACGGGTTGGTCGATCTCGCCAACGACGGCCTCGAGGACCGCAAGACCTTTTGGCGGCTTGCGCAGGCCGTAGTTGCAAGCGACGATGAGATCACATCGGCGGCGGCGGTGGCGGCCTCGTTCAAGATCCAATTTGCCACCATCATCGACCGATTCTTGAAGACGGGCGTGATGAAGCGACTCGCCAAAGGCACGCGGATCCTCGCCGAGTGGACACTTTTGGACGACGTCAAGGCGACGTACCCCAAGAACCAGACGCTTGCCGCCGCGCTGATCGAGCTCGGCAAGCTCGGGTCCAACAAGAGCGTCGAGTGCAAGAGCCACCGCGCGATGGCGCGACGGGTCTTGGCCGCCGACAAGATGGTCATGTCGGCGGCGGACGTGACGCTGGGCGGCAGAGACACGGCGCAGTACCTCGCCGTCATCGACGAGTTTCGCACGACCAAGACGATCAAACGAACGGACGAACTCCGGGCGGCACACTACGACAACTTGTAATTGAGAGATACCCCGACGGTCCTAACATCGATGTGTGTGACTTTTGGGACTGAGCTGTCCCAATATAGCACAGACTTGTTGTGGCTTTCATGTCTATGTTTTATCTCCCACTGTTCAAAGTCGAGGATTTAACACCACGCCATCCCAAGTTATCCTTGCTGTACAAGCTACATCGAGTTTAGGTGGATTCGGTCGCAACTTGTGCCTCCTTGTTGTCGTCCGAGGCATCCACGTCGCCGTCTTGGGCTCGTAGTTGGTCGGCCAGCCCCATCTTGCCCGTGTTCATAAACTCGTCAATCATCTCGACTTGCTTGTCCTTGGGCCAGCCAAACCCGACCTTGGCATCGGCGCCAGACGTGACAGGCTCGATGCACTTTAGCAGTTCCCTCGCCATGCGTCGCCACGTCATGTGGTCGTTCCGTGTGCGTCCAAGCGCCCCGAGCTCGACAAACGCTTCCATCAACGCTTGGTTGGCAGGGTGCGCGGCCACGGCCACGTCCAGTGCTGCGACCTCTGGCGTCGGGAGAATGTCCCAGGGGGAAGCCCCGTCATCGAGCCCGTCCGAAAGTATGTTTCCATCATGGTCCAGTGGGCGCGATACCGCTTCTTGGCCGCCGTTGCAAGCAACGCCTTGGCCGACGCGCCCGACGTAATCACGTCGGTGCTCTGCCCGACCGCGAGGGCCAATTGGTGGAGCAATTGAATCTCCGTGGGCCACGTGAGCTCGACCAGCAGGTCGACCACGGCATCGGCCAAGCCCTGGTTCAACGGCTCCCGCGCGGGTTTCTTGACGAGCATGGCCTTGTCTAACGTGCGCGTCGCGACAAATTTGTCAATCATGGCACTGGCCGTCGTGGAGAAGAACGTGTCAAAGCGCATGGGCACGACTTGCGCCCCCGAAGTGATTATGTCCGGGCTCGTGAGGATCGCATAGGACACTTTCACGTACGCCGCCACGGTCGAATGCATCGTCCGCATGAATTTCACCAGCGTCGCAAAGGCATTGGCGAGGTCTTGGTTGGCGACGTTGGCGGCGAGTTTGACGATTGGAGGGGTTTTGGCGTGTGTCTCGCGTTCTCTCGCCTGGTCTGGAGCGCCGTTGGCGGCAATCGCGCGATGTCGTTTTTTCTGACGTTTCTTCCTTTCGTCCCTGGACACTGTTGCTTCCGATGCTGCGGTGGACGTTGGAGAGGTTGCTTCGTGTGTGTCCTAGAGCTTCCGAGGTCCATCGACGATGTTGTCCAGCGCGACCAAGGACGGTTCTCCTCTGTGTGCGGCGGCCGTTGATAGGAGGACAGTGGGCTCCATGACGACGCTTTGCGGTGCTGTGGGTTCGTTCGGTGGCTTGGAAGTCGCTGAGATCGAATCATTGGCTCTCGTGGGCACTGTTCGTTCGATGTCCATTTTGCTTCAAGTTGCGCGAATGATTCTGCGTCCGGATACCAATTAAACCTTTGTTGGTATCCGGACGTGTCATATATAACTTTTTTGACAAGCCGAGTACTGTATATTGATACCCGCGGGAATCGGCCTGCAGTCGCCCCTCATGTCGTATCGCATCTGGGCGGTCTTCTGCAGCTCGTGCAGCACGCACCTGCTTGACTATGGGAAGCGCGGGAGCGGCACATCGTCCATCGTGAAGATCCTACCTGCGCGGGTCCTCAAGTCCTTCGTCACGGACATGGGGACCTGCCCCACCTGCGGCACTCAAGGAGCAACAGTCGTCTGCCAAGAGTAGTCTTCATTAACCAAGGGCATGAGTGAGATGCGTTGGTTGATGTGCTAGATGAGCTGAGTGGAAATCCAATTGCAGGTGCGTCGCTGGACCATTCGTCCTTGTTTGGTCGACGGTCAAATCATACCCCGACGATATATTGGTTTAATTTGACCCACATTGATGGCGTGGGGGATATGTTGACTGATTGATATCCGGATAACAATCCAAATTTTGATGGTTACACCCATGTCATCCGGAGACTCCACCAAAACGCAAAGGCGCCATCACCCAGCTTGAACCATGAGCAACAAAGCTGCAAGCTCCGGGAACCCGAAGAAGCGCAAGCATGCTGCGTCGACCCAAGGTGTCAAGGCCGTCAAAGGACACACGAGAAGTGTGCCTGCGAAGCGCCACAGAGCCGAACCCAAGAAGAAGATTGCGGCAAAGAAGGTCGCTCCGACCCCTTCCACAGCCGCTGCCGACGACGCCACCCATGCAGACAACCAAGCCTTGGCTACCGTGTTCGTGGCGCTCGCCGAGAGCAAACAAAGCCTAGGCTTTAAATCCCAGTTCAAATTGTACCGGCAGGTGGCGGCGGCGATTCGCGACTCGGGTGATGCGATCGAGGGCGGCGCCGACGTCGTGGGGAGCATGCAGATGACACCGAGCCAAGCGGCGACGATTGGCGGCGAAATCGACGAGTTTTTGAGCACGGGCAAGATCGAAGAGCTGGAGATGCATCGCGGTGAGCGCAAGGTGGCTCGCCACGAAGACAACCAACACTTGACAGACGTGTTTGTGGATCTCGCAGCGGCGGCGGCGACCAAAGTGAATGCGCTGGACAAGCGAAGGATGTTTTGGAAGACGGCGCGTGCAATTGCCGACGCAGACGAGGCGATCGAGTCGCGCGAGGATGCCATGGACGTGCTCGCGGGGGTGAAGAAGGACCCGACGGCGTTGGTCCTACTCATGGAAGAATTTCTGGAGACGGGTGAGATCAAGGAACTCGCGCGACTGCGGGGAAGCGACGACGACGGTGACGAAGAGACGTCGGCGGACGACCAACCCGCCAAGCACCAAGACAACCAAGACTTGGCCGACGCATTCGTCGAGCTCGCCAAGCACGACGCGAAGAAGCGCAAGATGTACTGGATGGTCGCACATGCCATCCTCGATGCCGACGACGCCATCACGTGTGGGAAGGACGTAGACGGAGGCGCGTCGAAGCTTAAGCCAGGGTTTGGATGGGCCATGATCGACGAGTTCGTCTCGACGGGACAGATCGCAAAGCTGGAAAGATTTAGAGCGTCCAAGGAATAAAACAACTCATCTATCGTGATTGCCCAACGTCGAAGGGGAAGCTCCAGCGGCAGGTCCGCCCGGCTGAGATCCAAGCCGTGGATTTTGAAAATTCCGGATACTGTGTTTTATCATCGAGGGCGCGAAAGCGACCGTATCCGGACACTCCACCCGAAAACGAAAACGGTCGCATGCAGTGATAAAATCTTTCAACATGAGCGCGAAAGCAGCGGCCAAGAAGGCGGCGACGCAGCTCCTGGACCTGTGCAAGAAGGATGGTGTACAAATACCAACGGATCCGATGAATGCCATGATCCAAGCAGGAACGATGCTCAATGCGACGCGTGAAGATGGCGAATACAACCTTGCCGCAGCGTTGAAAGCGATGACCGACAAGTTTGGCGCCAAGGCACCGCCTGCGAAAAAGGCCCCCGCAAAAAAGCGAAAAAAGGCTGGCGAGGATGCCGATGTGAAGGACGAAGTGAAGGACGAAGCCGTTGTGGTCGACGGCGACGAGGAAGGAACCGCGGCCAAGAAGAAGCGATCGACCCCCCAAGCCACGAATCAAAAGAACCAAGAATTGGCCGAAGCGTTTGCCGAGCTGGCAGGGTTCGAATTCAAACGAGGGGATCGATTCAAAGGCGGATCGTACTCAAAAGTGGCCAAGGCCATCCGCGACGCGGAGGATGTGATCAAGACAGGGAAGGAAGCGATGAAACTCAAGGGTGTCGGCAAAGCCAGCGGTGCCAAGATCGACGAGTTCCTCGAAACGGGCAAGATCGAAAAGCTTGAGGAATACCGAGCAGGCAACATGTAATGGAGCGAACGTATATTCCATTCTGTTGTTGGCGCACATTGAAGGGAGATATCCGCCTAGTGCGCGTAACCGGATATCCGGATACGCGGTTTGATTGCAATTTCGCTGCTGTGGAGGGAAAAAAGTCCGCGCGATCCAAACGCGATGGACTTTTCCGTGTCCTTTCTCGAAAATCTCTATGCAAGCGAAATTATCGGCGACGCTTCCAACGATGTCACCATGGAAGGTGCGCCCCGTGAGACTGCCACTCCCGCCTCGATCGATGCGCCGCCGTCGCCTACGAAGAGTCCCCTCGGCACCACACCGCAAACGCCAAAGAGACTCCTGCCCGCGCGGACACCCTCGCCACAAAAACGAGTACGCGTGGCGAGACCAAGTCCCATTACTACGACTCCAACCAATGAGTCAACGCCCCGCAGGCGATCCCCGCGAAAACATCCTGCGTCGACGCCGTCAGGTGAATCCCATGCGGTTATGCAACCCCCATCCGCGCGAAAAGCGCTCCAAATGACGACCGGCCCAGAACTGTCGACGGCACTTCCAAACGACAGCGTTGGTTCCCCTTCCACAGAGGCACATCACGCCGGTGTTGGAAGTACCAGCCAACCTGCGACCCCAAACAACTCCTGTACAGCCCACCCAGTAATCTACCGCCAGGCCCATGTTTCTCTCACCAATACCTAGGATGTGCCGGCGAAATCGCCATCGATAGAGCCCGTATGGCTATCTCGTCCATGATCCCAATACTAATCCCTGCATGTAGCATCTTGGAAACATTCCACCACTCACGCGCCAACAAATCAATTGCGCCAGGCACCTCGTTCTCACGACGCAACCGTTGGAGTCGGCGTGGACTGGCTTGGACGCTTACGTGGTGGACGTTCAACGTGCCTTGGAACGTACGATTGTGTTTGGTGAGAATCAATCGGCGCTGCTTGTCGGGTCGGCGGGCAATGGCAAGCGAGCCATCGTCGACAAGGCACTCGCGCAACTCAAAGCGACCCACGCGGCGTCCGCCGTCTTCCATCCAATCTTTCTCAGCGGGAGTGTCTTTCTCAACGAAACCGAGGCGTTCCGGGAAATTGTTCAGCAACTCGTGCCCGATGGGATTGTCGGCCAGCGGGTACGTCGTCGTCGTCCATGGTGGCCATTCTTGACGTTGGTGTTCAGAGCATTTCGTTTTTCAACATGTACGATTTCCTCAAACAACTCTTGCTCGAGAAAGCTCTGGCCGAAGAGGCCGTGCTATTTATCGTCGACGATTTCGACGCGTTTGTCGGTGAAACGAAACAGCTCTTGCTGTACAACCTCCTCGATTGGATGCAGGTTTGCTCATGCAACCTCTGAAAGGTGTTTTTTTACATCCAACTAGTCCAAGGACGTCCGCATTGGTTTCCTTGGCCTTTCGTGTAACTTTAATGTGCTCGCTCAATTTGAAAAGCGCGTCAAGTCGCGCTTCTCCAACATTCAAATCGTCATTGCGCGCCATCCCCTCAAAACCATTTTACAAGTGCGTCGTGATTTGAGTAGCATATGTCTCACATCCATAGTTGCTCTGGATCGCGTTTCAGCTGCCGCGCGACCGGTGGCCATCGCACGTGCCACCGCCTCCCGACTCGTTCTTTGACACGTGGGAATCGTCGCTCCACCACGTTCTCTTTGATTCGATCGAGCACCAACACCACTGGCAGTACCTCTACGACATGGGCAAACCCGTTCAAGTGTTTTTGCGCTTGATGCACATTGCGATGCTGAGTCTCACGACGGAAATGCCATACGTGGGCGAGACCCATCTGCAACACGCATGGGATACCATGTTTCCTTGCCACGCCATGCATGCGTTGCGAGGTTGTCGGCTACGAATAGTAACGTCCTCACGACTGCATAGGCCTGACGACGCGGGAAATGACGCTCGTCTTGGGCATGATTGGCCTCGAACGACAAGGCAAGGTCCAGTATTCGTTTGAAATGGTCTATTTCGAGTGCAAAGCGTTCTACCGCCAGAACGCCCTCAAGAGCCCGCCGCGCATCGACCTCGTCAAAGCGCTCGACAACCTCCTCGCACTCCACGTCGTCCAGGAGACAAGCCACCAGCCGCAGCCGGAATACCGCATGGTCAAATTGCTCCTCCGCCCGTCGGAAGTGCTCGATGCGATCCGCAAGAAACACATTGCATGCACGACGTTTGTCGAGCAGTGGGCCACGAATACCTTGCATTAGGATAGAGAAGTAGTCGTTCAACCAATGAAGCCCGTCGTCGAATGCCATGTTTGGGATTTCATTGCTCGACAATGGATTCGTCCAATGTACTCTCGAATCATTGTGCGATCGACAGACCTGCAGCCCATTCCATAAACGGATTCCTTGGTCGATGCGCGGCCGTGCATCTACCCGACATGACTGGCAGCAACAACCGTGGCTTCGAGTCGCATTTTTCTCCCTTATGTTTCCACATCGCAGAGCTGTTTTGTTTTCAATGTACAAGTCCACGTGGCCCATGTATGGTCTAGCGAGGCAATCTTGCAGCATGACGTGAATTACAGACAGTTGAATTCGAATAAGACATTCCGACCGAATCGAAATTGGAACGACCACCCACATTAGTGGGGGTAAACCCAAAGGATATAATTAGTCTTTTGATAGAATTGGCTGGCGGGTCTTGCATACACTCAAGAAGTGGTCCTTATACTGCATCGTCAATGCCTTTGAACACAACGTCCTTGGGTCCATCCACGAGATCGTTGGGGGTTTCGACGCTCTGGCTCAAGTCATTCGAGTCACGCTCGTCGATCGTAACATTGGACACGTATCGCTCCATTCGATAGACAAGGATGCTCTCGAACGCAAAGATGGCGAGCGAGACCCAGACGCAGATGAACCCAATGAGCTTGGAGGTCGAGAATGCTTCGTGGTATACAAAGACTCCGAGGAGGAATTGAATGATCGGATTGATGTACTGGATGATTCCGAGAAGCGTAAACGAGATGAGCGGCGCGGCGTAGGCAAAGAGAAGGAGGGGAATGATTGTGACAATGCCGCACCCAAATAAAAGCCAGTCGATGCTTGCCGACGTATGCAGGAAGACACCGGTGCCTTGGACTTGGCAGTATACGAGGTAGGCCAGTGACGGTGGAAACATGAGTGCGACTTCAACCATGACGCCATCGATCGAGCCCACGTGTGCCCCCTTCTTGATGAG
>VJMH01000087.1:0-20673 GCA_009835185.1 Aphanomyces stellatus
GTAGATCGAGTAATGCGGGAGACCATCAAACTGAGCGGGAGTTTCGAGGCCGTGGATGTGGGTGATGACGGGGACGCCGCAGTTGGGATAACAGGACGACTCGCGCTGGGTGAGTGTCTTCTCGACGAACACATCGAGCAAGTGGGTCGAGGATTTGATCGCATTGTTCCATTGGACAGTGATGGGTATGTCCTTGCTGACCAAAATGGTCGGGCCAGGGGTCGTGATGTTGCCACCCACTTTGCCGTAGCCATAGGTCGTAGCCGAGGGAGCACCAGAGCCCCATTCATGGACAGTCTCACCAATGTTCATTTCGAGCCCGCCGCCCTTGCGCATGTCGATGACTTCGGGGATGACAAGCGGCGTCGTAAAGGCCTTCCAAAAGGTAAAGAGTTGTTCGCCGGATGTGGGCTCTGGTGGCGGGGCTGTGAAGGAAATCAGGGCGAGTGCGGCAAGCATGGTGCGACTGCCGGCTTGTGCGTCAAAGTGAGAATGAAGTAGTGGTCAAGACCTGTCTATTCTTTGACACTTGGCTCGCCGCACCCATGACCTGCTCCAGGGCGCACCTTTGGACCGAAATTCAAGTCGCCTCCCGATAATTCATCGACGCCTTGCGTCTGTCCAATCAGAATCAAGATTGTCGTGGATTGGCTAAATTCCCTTCAAGCTTTGGAATTTGAGACGTTTGATTGGCTGGGGACATAAACACTTGCGCTGGCGTCAACGTTGCTCATGGTTGGATTGGTTGGATGGACGACAGAAAATCGGACGAATATCCATCGAGGGTGCCGAAATGCTGGAGATTATGAGCACACTGGACGGCACGTGTCATATCAATGGCTGTGTTTTGACGAAATTGTGCAGGCAAGCCGATCACTCAGTATTTTGGCTGGTTTCCAATTAAGTATACTAGAAAGAATCGCTCGCAAGCCGATGAGGGTGAAACCTACCTTCTCTGGCCCTAAACTATTGAAAGGCTTCAGAGTAAACCAGTCGATGCACAATAGTAATTCGCATCATTGACAAAGCACTCAGGACTCGAACTGGCAGCAAGCTTTGAGCCAGGAATGAGAGAATTGGTACGCACGATGCTTGGACAGTCAAGGTAAAACACTCTTACCATTCCCCGTGGATAGAATGTATATAATACTGGACAAATATATTCGACTCCTAACTGGACCCCATGTATTTGAGCAAGACGACGCTGACAGCCATGATGAGAAAGCCAAAGAAGAAAGCTGAAGTGAACACCTTGGGGTCAAATTTGAACGCGCCTGGAATCAACTCCTTGACGCAAATACACACCAACATGCCCGAGACCAACCCGTAGAGAATGCCAATGGTCGTGGGGCTCACGCCATTGGCAATTGTCGCATATCCAATCAAAGCCCCACAAGGCTGCGAAATACCACTCAAGCCCGTCCAGAAGAGCGCTTGCTTGTAGCTCTTGGTCGCATAGTAGACGGGCCCGGCGATCGCAACCCCTTCAGGGAAGTTGTGCATGATGATTCCGATGGCCAAGACGATGCCGCTTCGGAGGCCACCGAGGGATGCGACAAAGAGGGCGAGGCCTTCGGGGAAGTTGTGGATCGCAATGGCAATGCCAGTCATGATCCCCGCGCGACCAAGCTCCGACTTCATCTCCTCGGTCGAATCTTCTGTGAGCGCTTCGTCCTCGAAGTCTTCGTCGACATGCATTTTGCTGTACTCCTCGCCTTCGCCGTTGGGGGTCTTGATGATCAACTCGTTCAATTCTTGCGGCGCCGGTTGGGGTGTCGGCAAGCCTTGTTGCGCAGCCAACTGTTGGCCCAATCGCTTGGCTTTGAAGTCAAACACCTTGTGGACGATGACTTCGAGAAGCACGATGATAATGACACCGCCCATAAAGCACCCGACGGTCGCTAAGTACGACTGGCCGTGGCATGTCGCGTCGCAGACGGGCACCGACCCAGCCGTGGGCGACAACCCTTGGTCCATAATTTGATCAAGCGTCAACCCGCCGTCGCCTCCTGTCGCTAGCGCGCTGTTGAATTGCAACGTAGACTCGGCAAAAAGGTCGACGAGTGAGATAAAGAGCATGACGCCGGAGGACAAGGCAAACGTGATGGCCAAAGCGCGGTCGCCCGCGAGGAAGTTGAGACGCTTGATCGAGAGTACCAGCACAGATAAGCACGTGGCAAGGCCACCGAGGACACTCATGCCCATGGCACACCAGATCACTTCGGGCGTGGCCTTGGCGTTGGGGTCGGGGATCGATCCATCATCGACAGGCGCGTCGTCGTCTTGCTTCATGAGCTGGAACCACGACATCATGGCATTCTCTTCGTGTTCGAGAATGTGGCAATGTGCCAAGTAGGGCTCATCTGTCGAAAAGCCATAGTCAGTGGGACTTGCAGTGCTGCCTTCGAGCAGGAATTTGTCGGGCACACAGGCCACGTAGCACACTTGGAGGACGTCTTGGGACTTGGGCACGTTTGGGATCACGACGACATCCTTGAGTTGGTTCTTGTTGATCGAGTTGTCATCAGGGCCGCACTGGGCGTTGACCAAATGCCAGTGGAACGGGTGGGCGTCGTCGGTTGGGTTTTTGAACTGCCACTTTTCGACTTTGCCGAGCGTGCACATGAGTTTGTTTTGGATGAGCGAGACGTTGGCGACCATCTGGCGCTGGAGAATCATGAGTTGCATCGGACAAGCATCGGCGTCGTCCATTTCACCCAGTGTGATTGTGCGCAATTTGCCGTTGGTCGATTTGTACAATGCTTGCAAGTCCTTGAACGCCGTCATTTTTTGGGGCAGTAGCACTTTTGTCGCACTGGCCTTGGCAGCCACGACACGTATTTGCAGAATGCGCGGATCGTAAGCGTACGACGAGTCTGCCGACGGTGTGTCTGTCATTGTAAACGACGTGCCAGCAGCGTAGCTCGAAAAGTCGCAGACCAATTCAACCCGTTCGAGAGGAAAGAGCCAAAATCCAAGCGGGTTTACAGATTCTGGCGCACCGACAAAGCCAGAGTCGGTAGCAATCAGTGTGCACTGGCTGGCAAAGGGCAATGTGAGATTGTAATGGCGGGCATTAGCAAGGTTGGCAATACGGAAGCGGACTTGCTGGGCTGGGACTTCCAAGTACGGCATGACGACGCCATTGACGACATTCACTGCACCAAACGCCTCAGACACCCATTTCGTTCCGGGGGTTTGACATGTCGCGACGGACGAGTACACCAAAGTGCCATCGGGGTAAATGATCTTGTCTTGGATGATCAAGGGAATGTCAACCAACGAATCCAAGTTGTACGACTTCTCGAGCGCCGCGTCTTGGATGACGTACATGCCAGCTAAACCAGCCCAGACATTGAGTCGTGTGAGCCCCATCGCATGGTCATGATACAACTTGGTCGAGCCTGACTGGGTGTTGTTGTAGCGTGCCGTGAAGCTTTGGTTGCGGTAGATCGAGTAATGCGGGAGACCATCAAACTGAGCGGGAGTTTCGAGGCCGTGGATGTGGGTGATGACAGGGACGCCACAGTTGGGGTAGCAGGCTGATTCGTCCCGAACAAGGGTCTTCTCCACACGTGAATCGAGCAAGTGGGTCGAGGATTTGATCGCATTGTTCCACTGGACAGTGATGGGTACGTCCTTGCTGACCAAAATGGTCGGGCCAGGGGTCGTTATGTTGCCACCGACTTTTCCGTAACCATAAGTCGTGGCCGAGGGGGCACCAGAGCCCCATTCGTGTGTAGTTTCACCAATGTTCATTTGAAGGTTGCCACCCTTGCGCATGTCGATGACTTCGGGGATGACCAGCGGTGTCGAGAAGGGCTTCCAAAAGCTATAGAGCTGTTCGCTGGACGTAGGCTCATCGGGCGGCGCGGTAAACAATTGCACGTTTGTGAGATAGTCCGAGCTGCTTTGCGCCGCGACTCCCGCCGTCGTGATGGAGACAAGAACCAATGTTGTCAACATTGTCGTGCGTGATGCGAGTCGACTTTGCGAATGAATCTTGAGGAGGTGCCATCGATGTTGTCGCGCGATGCCATTGGTCAATTTGGATTTCGAAGGATTGTGCTTCACCACGTCCTGGGTTTGTCGAAGGTTTTCTCGACCAATCAGGACACTCTGGGTTCTGAATCCTCGAGAAGATACGGGATCGGGCCGTATGATTGGCTGATGCCACGTGAAGCATGGCGAAACGGTGTCGAATATCACATATTTCAAATGTTCAATTTACCACAAACCAATTGTTCTGGTCGAACGGGCGACCCTTCACTGAAACTTCCGTTGGCATCTTCAGTTCAACAACAAAGGGTGTTGCTCACGTAACCATACATACATTCGACGATCCAAGAATCTGCTGCATCCACCAACTATCGAATAGTCATCTTCGTCGAGGGAACATCACTGATCCATTCCTCTAGTTGGGGATACGCCAGAGGAGTAAAGGACATGACCACACCGCAGTACGAACAACAGAATGAACATGTTGTTCTCGATCTGCAAGTTTGGTCATCTTCTGTGAGGTAATAGTCACCACTAACACACACTCGACGACGCTTTCGCAGCAAGGGGGTTTGCTATTCCCCTCTAGACGCTCAGCCTGGAGGCAGCCATGTTATCAACAAGAACCCCCTGTTGAGGTTGCCACGAAGAGGCTACGCCTGTTGGCAATCATAGTGTCACCAAAATCGCCCCTGCTACGACGAAGTGTCGGGACTGTGGCGACAATCTCCACGAGGCCTGGAGTGGGGCGATTCGCACATGCACCAGTCCAAAAGACACTGCATATCGCAAAACACCCAACTCAAGGAAGCACCACACCACGAAACACGTTTACCACTAACCCCGAAACAGACACTGCCATTCTGTCGGGGCTTGAGTTACTCCCTAACGACATTTTGACCAAGTAGAAAGAACTAAAATTTGTGGAATACCAAAATCGGTGCAATCGCTTAGACTATGGCAAGTTGGGAGACGATCCGTCATCCACGGGAGCGTCGTCGTCTTGCTTCATAAGCTGAAACCATGCCATCATTGCATTCTCTTCGTGTTCCATGATGTGGCAGTGCGCCAAATAGGGCTCGTCTGTCGAGAAGCCAAAGTCCGTTGGACCGACCTTGCTGCCTTGGATCAGAAACTGGTCAGGTGTACAAGCCACGTAGCACACTTGGGTGATGTTCTCCGAATCCTCGGCACTCGGGATCACTGCCACGTCCTTGAGTTGGTTCTTGTTGATCGAGCTGTCATCGGGGCCGCATTGGGCGTTGACCACGTGCCAGTGAAATGGGTGGTCATCGGCCGTTGGGTTCTTAAACTGCCACTTTTCTACTTTGCCTTCCGTGCACATGAGTTTGTTTCGAATCATTGAGATGTTGGCGATCATATGATGTTGGAGTAGATTAAGCCGCATGGGGCAATCATTCATGTCGCCCATTTCCTGTAAAGTGATCGTCCGCAGTTTGCCCTTGGTGGACTTGTACAGTTCTTGCAAATCCTTGTACGCAGTCAACGTTTCTGGCAATTGTACTTTGTTTTGCTTGCCTGGCAAGACTCGGAGTTGCAGGATGCGAGGGTCGTACGAATATGACGAGTCCGCAGACGGTGTGTCTGTCAAGTTGAACAACGTTCCCGCTTTGTAACTTGAAAAGTCACAGACCAATTCAACTCGTTCCAACGCAAAGAGCGAGAATCCAGCCGCGTCGACGGCTTCTGGCGCACCGACAAAGCCAGAGTCGGTAGCAATCAGTGTGCACTGGCTGGCAAAGGGCAATGTGAGATTGTAATGGCGGGCGTTGGCGACGTTGGCAATGCGAAAGCGGACTTGCTGGGCTGGGACTTCCAAGTACGGCATGACGACGCCATTGACGACATTCACTGCACCAAACGCCTCAGACACCCACTTGGTCCCGGGAGTTTGACACGTTGCAACAGACGAGTAGGCCAAAGTGCCATCGGGGTAGATGATCTTGTCTTGGATGATCAATGGAATGTCAACCAACGAGTTCAAGTTGTACTGCTTCTCGAGCGCCGCGTCTTGGATGATGTACATGCCAGCCAACCCTGCCCACATGTTGAGGCGGGAGAGACCAAGGGCGTGGTCATGATACAATTTAGTTGAGCCAGCTTGGGAGTTGTTGTATCGCGCCAAGTATTTTTGGTTGCGGTAGATCGAATAATGCGGGAGACCATCGAATCGAGCGGGGGATTCCAGACCGTGAATGTGCGTGACGACGGGGACACCACATTTGGGGTAGCAGGCCGACTCGTCTATCACGAGCGACTTCTCCACATTCGTGTCAAACAAGTGGGCCGACGACTGGATCGCGTTGTGCCATTCGACAGTGATGGGCACGTCCTTGCTGACCAAAATGGTTGGACCGGGGGTCGTAATTCGACAGCCGCGTTTGCCGTAACCGTAGGTGATGGCGTCGGGGGCGCCCGAGCCCCAGTCGTGCGCGGTCTCGGCAATCGTCATTTCCAAGTTCCCACCCTTACGCATGTCGATGACTTCGGGGATGACAAGCGGTGACGAAAAGGGCTTCCAAAAGCTGTAGAGTTGCTCGGTGGATGTCGGTTCATCCGGTGGTGCGGTAAACAAATTGGCGTTTGCGAGATAGTCGGACCCGCGTTGCGCCCATGCGCAGCTGCCGACAAACGTCACGAGTGTAAATGCCGAGCGCATCGTCCGTGAATTTGAAAATGACCCACAGCTTGCCAAATATCGCTTTTGCATTCGACGGTCGAGGCTCCGCTCGAAAGTCAACGTCTTCGTCGAAGGTTTGAGTGTGGCCCAATCACGTGCGCCGACAATAGAGCCACCGGATTTGATTGGCTTAGACGATATTTCACAGACACAAGTGCCATGTTTGTTGAGAATGTTGAACTTTCGACCAATTGCACGGAAATGTTTTTTCGAAGATTCGACCCATTTATTCCTCGCTCACGTGATTCTCCACTTTCGCACGTTAAGCTTGAAATTCCGTCCAGGGCCAAGCTGTTATTGTCAATTCGATTTGAAGTTAGAGTTTATCGCCTAACCAATAATATCGCAGGTGGGAAATTTTCTGTCCAATGGGAGGACGGGAAAATGTCCACGCTTATTCAGTCTAACTTTTACTGACTGCCGAACATGGGAAATCAACTCCTGTCGATTGACGAGTCGATTCTTCAATCGCCTACGAAGTCCACATTTCGGCGCAAAATACAATATCATGTCGTCTCAACAGCCACCATTCCTCCATTCGATAACACTACTGAGGCGTGCTTTTAGAACTGAAATACACGCCACGCGCCTCTGCTGTGGTCCTCCTGCCAAACTTTTAAATCAGCGCATGGTTCCCTTGGACGGTGATGGACATATCGTTCTTGACCAAGATGGTGCGATCGGGAGTCGTGGCATTGCAGCCAACATTGCCGTTGCCATGAATCCATTGGAGGCCCTCCATTTTGCGTTGGTGGATGCCTTCAATTGCGTGTCATATTTGACCCGGGAACCAACGAAACAGCGTCGAGATTTGAAATGTCAATCATGATTTGAGTCGTGGACAACAATTTTCAATAGAACCTGTAATAAATTCTGGAACCCACAACTTGTCTTCTACACATGAGCACGCGCATGCCGTCCCAGTTTTCCCCTTTGAAGACCAAATCGTAACCCATGCATACTTCATGGGTGTGGAGTTCTTGGTGCTCAAGGAGGTTGCGTGAACCGGTCAATCTCTGACACAGGCACACGGTCTCACTAAACTCAATGGTGCAGCCTATGATGCTGTTGAGACCAGAAACAAGCAAGATGCCCGAAACTGAAACGCTGAAAAATGACAAACCACCCAACCCAGTGCTGCAAGACCTCATAGTCCTCATCAAGAACCCCGTGTCCGTCTTGGGACGCAAACTCCTCGTCGTCGGCATCACATCACCTCGTCAATTAAGTAGGAGTAATGTATGTTGTCAATCCCGCGAGTGGTGTCTCTATTTCACTCATGTGGTTCTATATGCCCTTCCAAGACGTCATCAGGCGTTTGCGCTCTTGTGTGTTTGCGACCATCCAAGTCCGAAACCGGGATCCACGACCACGTTGGGGCAGGTGACGATGGAGCAGATGTTCAAAACCAAACCGAGGAGTTAGCTTACTGCCCCTGTTGATATGGCGGCGGGGGGCACTGCCACCCCATCCACGCTTGAAGCGTTTGAATAGCATCCAACTTTAGCTTAACTGTTCCATCCATGTGAAGCATCATTGGCATCCGAATCAAGGACATAAGATGGACTTGACCCATGGAGTGTGTGCGTCGAACTCGTGGAATATTTTGACGACTTGTACTACGAAGTAGCAGATTTATATTCCAACGTCCCAAAACTATTTTGAACAATTGGAAGTCGACCACAAAACATTTGGTCCACGGCTGTAAAAAGAACATCTTTTGTCGAAGCCGATAAGCTGATCATCTATCTTCCCGCACTGTATCGGGTCCTCCTATTGGTCCTTCCCCTCACCGACCACACTAGGTTTAAGTGTGTGTACCAAGGCCACGCCAGTCAGTCGTCACCGCACTTCACTTTTCCTTTTCTCCCTCTTGTGGTGTTTGCTCCCGCTTGCGCCGCCTCCTCAGCCGTTCCCTTTCTGAGTACCCTCGTTCCAAGAGGTCACAATGGGTGAACAGGCGATTCATTGGAAGCTTGACTGGACTGCCGCGTTGGGTCATCTAGATGATGCCGAACGAAGAGTTCCATGGGCGTCAAGCCACCCCCAAGAGCATTTGGGGTGCTCGCCATCCACTGCGGTGTCATGCGTCGTGGCTGGACAGCTTCGGATGTGAGTTCATGGTCACGTGGGCTACTACCATGGAGGGAACGAGCCTAAGCGTCAAGCGTCACGACATCCCATGCACCTTGCCCCACCACGTACATTACAACGAATGAGCCATGCCCCGTCACTTCCAATCTTGCCTCGAACAAGTCCCAAGAACGTCAGGCGACTGACGCCAACCGCACAACCTCAAGAAGTCATGGTTGAAACCACATCGGCGTCGCACCTTGCCCCAGCCAATGGATACGATTTGTAGTCTCGACGGCAGCCCATGGCTCGGTCCAAGCCCTCAATCTCAAAGTACCCCCGTGTGTACAGGACACTTGATCATTTGTGTTTTGTTTAGGGTCATGAGCTGCAGTGGATGCCGCATTCATTGCTGCGACTCGACCATCTACACAATGGTTACCGCCAGATCCATCCCTGGATAACATGACGAATGTCCCATCATGGTCTCGAGAAGTGTGCCCTGCTCTGTCATCATCGTACACAAGGGGAGCGTGTCATCGTTGGCACCTTGAAGTCGATGGTCCTCAAGCACTTGCGTTTTGGCCGGTACGTATTCCTCAATCGTCCAGATCGCCGGACTTTGTTTTCAATGATGCTCATCTATGGTAGGCCAACCGCAACCATGCCCCTGTCGTAGATCTTTCTCGCTGGCCGCATCGAGTTGCAAGTCGATGAAGCGGGCGTTCCCCCAAGCTAGTACGCGTGGTTGTTGCAGCAAAACCATAAAAAGAAATCATGAACATGAATTCTTTTTATGTTTTTGCTGCAACAATCATTGTCGTCGCCGCGGTCGTCGTCCTTGTTGAACTGGCGCGCTTGCGACGCTGGTGTCGGTCGCCCGACGAGAAATCGAAGCGAACGACGTCCACCGAATCGGTCCAAGTCAAGGCATCGTAAATCGCGACGTCAGCGAACAACTCGAGCGCGACGTCAACGAACGCGTCGCCGAAGCCGCAACGGCCAAGGAATGGTTCACGCTGTTGAATAATATATTTATACTTTACTCTCCTGGTCGATCGCACTCGGGCACGGGTGAACTTTATACAGGTGCAAAATCATTTGAATAATTCATTCGCCTTGCCCCAATAGTTCAGCACTTGAGGTGCTAGCCCGATGAAACGACCGAAGTACTGATATTGCCGTTGATAAAGGGAGCGTTGGAACCCCTTCACATTGAACCATGACATGAGTTCACGATCTCCAACCTCACCAATAACCCAACTCCGAGGGCTTTCAAGCACCGCTTTGTACGTATCATATACATCTGCACCTCCAACGAAAACTCGCTCTGAGTGTCGCATGTGCCAACTTAAAGGCACAGCTCTAGCATACAAACCAACGTTCGCATATGTATATTCCACTGCCTCCAATGACTGGACGTCAACCACAAACATTTGACCGTGGCTGTCAATCCATGGACCAAAACGATTGGTAATATCTTGTGACATGTTGACACCTGCATGTGCATCTTCGGCCAGCTTCTTCGTCTGCTTTCGGGGACCACGGGGTGTATGGTGAGGCAGCTGTACCAGACGAGTGTGTGACGAGCTTCCTCACGCGTACCTTCGGCCCTGCCTGAAGACATCGCTCTGATTTGCGCCGTGTCACAGATTTTGACGGATCAAATGTTTCTGAAAATGGGCATACAAATCCCAAGTGCATTTCAAGCAAACCTCAAGATCAAGATCCAAGACATCAAGAACAACCTGCTCCTCAAGACGGACGAGTACGACCAGCTGACCGTCGTGAGCAGTCAGGCTGCTCGAGAAGGACCCGAACAGAACCTAGAAAAGTGGCGGCAGCCGAGGTGAAGGACGCCCATGACCGTGAGACGATGGCGCAAACTTTCGCGAATCCATGACCATCCAGCGCAAACTCAATATGACCAAAGAGAAGCTCCAGATGTTGTCGCAGGAGAAGATACGATGGGAAACCGAGTGCGGCCGCCTCATGACCCAAAATCGCATTTTGGAAGCGTCGAACGAAGATCTCGATAATCAACTCGAGAAAGTTCTCAAAGACAGCAAGATCAAGCTCAAGGGAGACAGACGCCCACAGGCCCTTGTGTTTCTGACCACCCAAGTCCGAGTTCAGGGTCCAGGATATCATTGGAGGATATTTTGATCGGAAACACAGCCCAGCAAACCGACGAGAAAGGTGCGAGGCGGCAGCGCTGAACACTAACTGCCACTCAAACTCGCTATATACTGCGACCGAGTGAGTTGATTATGAATCCAAAGCTTGCTTTGACGCAATCATCGTATTCCCATCTAAGTGAAGCAATAAGGCAACCACTAGTGCCGTCATGTGACAATGGACATCACGCGCGTGCCATGAATCGCATCGTGCATGGACTTGACCCACGGAATGCGTGTGTGTGTTCGAACCCAAGAGTGAAGGTTTCCTCACCCGTAAGCGGGTGCGGGTTGTTCGTCTGACGGTTATACACCGACTGGATGCCCGTGCGGTGCCAGAACGTCCTCAGAGCTTGAGAGCGTAAAAAATCGCTGTCTTGGAACTGCTGGGGGGCACCAAGAGCTCGAAAAGTCCCCACGATGTGTTGCCGTCTGTGTCGCTGCCATAGTAGTCCAGGTTGTTGGAACAACAAGGAGCGCGTCGACAACGAGGAGGAACGAACGTGGGTGGGGTAGAATATGGGTAGAGCCTGTACCGAGAATGGTTTCGTGAGCAGTAGCGCGAGCGACAAGAGCGTGCGGAGAGTTGGTTAGATGGAGGCTCGCAAGAAGCCAATAGAGCTGTGGGGTCGAACCATGAACATTGTCCCCAATCTAGAAAGATTAGTACATATTGTGGTCCGATCGCTGTGGAGTTTGGCGTACCATTTCGAAAACGAAGACGTTGTCGGGGCGGACATAGGTTTGCCTGGTATTCACACCCATGCGATGCGTCGTGCCGACACGGCGATCGTTGGAAGTCGTCCGGCATGAGGTCCCTGCATTGAAGATCATCTTCGTTGAGTGGTGGAAGCAAGCGTTCTTTCCTTCTTCCCGCCGAGAGAGGACGTGTGCAATCCATACGTGAAATCCGGATAAGAATGGCTGAATTTATTTTATCTGAGTACGTTGAAGGTTGAAGGCGGGCCTCAATATATAATTTTTGTTAACGAACTGGAATGTCGGATAACCAAAGGTCACAATGAAGGCAATTATGTCGAGCAGCCAAACGTGGCGACGTTGCACCAGGAATGACAACACAGCGAGCGACAGAGATAGAATGATTGCTGCTACATGCTTGCGTGTTGGTAACCACCAACCCAAGGCATCTCTAGTTGGCCACGGTTTCGTCTTCCAGCAGGGCTCATGTATCTCAAGAAAGCCTTGACCGCGTCTGTTGCAGCCTTGAGTTCAAGAGATCACAAGTGGTCAACAGCCGACCCGTTGGACATTTCTCTGGACGGCCTCGTTATGTCATCTAGATGAAGCCGAACGAAGGGTTCCGTGCGCGCCAGGTCACCCGCAAGAGCATTTGGGCTGCACGCCATCCACTGCGGTGTCATGTGCCGTCGCTGGACAGCCTCGGATATGAGTTCATGGCCACACGGACAACTCGCCTTGAGGGGACCAGTGCGTCAGCATAACAAACAGCCCGTGCATTTTGCCCCGTCACGTACATCCAACGACTGACACGACCAGAGCCAAGCACGGTCATTCCCAATCTTGCGGCGAACAAATCGGACAAAGGCCAGACGACTTCCGCTAGCCGCACGACCTTGAGAACCGCCAAGTCACGCCTGAATTTCCATCGGTGTCGCACCTTGTCTGTTCGGTGTGGACTTGTGGTTTCGAGCGTCACCCATGGCTCAGTCCAAGCCCTCAATGGCAAGGTACACCCAGTTTGATCATGCAGCTCAATCATGTTGTTTTGTTTAGGGGACACCCGTTAAGTGATGCAACGGACACCACCTGGCTCAGCCAACTTCATGCGGACATGAAACGGACCACAGCGCATGTGTGTGTCATCGTTGGCCTTGTGAACTCAATGGCACTTGCGACTTGGGCAATACGCATCGTCAAGACCCCCGGTCGAAGTGGTCGAGATGATCAAGGCGGCCCATGGAGCATGATGGGATCCGCTGCATCGCCAAGACATGTCCACGAAGAGACGAAAACACAGTTGCATTTGACCTTGGCCCGACGTTGTCGAGACACAATAAAATGCAACGATGTTTTCAATACTAAGTTAAACGTCGATGGAGTTCTCCTCGGAGTCAAGCAGGCCGTAGCAGGCCGGGCACCGCATGCCAAAGGAGGTCGCGTCCACGAAGTCGGCCCTGCCACATTTGCCGCACATGTTGAGAGTCGGTGTGCCTATTTCAAGCCACACGAATTCGGAGGTAGGTGCGGTGGCGAATTTGGCGGCGGCGCGGTCCCACACGGATTCGGCGGCGAGTTTGGCGGCGGCGCGTTCGTTGGCGTCGTCCTCGATGAGCTGTTGGTCGAAAGCCACGATCCACGATGGCTCCGTTTGAACCGAGTCAGTGGACTCGCGCCCGCCACTCGCGGCGACCGCAACGGACGCCGTTCGCATTGTTTTTTCGTCGGGCACTCGACAAGAGCGCCACAAGAGCGCCAGTCCCACGACTAGGACGGCGAAGGCGGCCATCGCGGCGACGACAATGGTTGTTCCATCGTGCCATGGCGTCGGCAGGGCCGGGGCGGCCGTCGGGGCCGAGCTAGAGCGCAAATGGCTCGCTGATGGCGTCGCCGACGTTGTTGCATCAAAAGCAGAAAAAGAAATAACGAACATGGTTTTTTCCGCAAAGGATGGTTTTCTGTTTTTCGTCGCTGGGGCAAATTCGAAAGTGAGGTGCGAGTGCTCTTGGTTTGCGAATTCTGTAAATTTGAGCCAATGGATGTCGACCTCTGTGGAAATGTTTGTCGCTGAAGTTGAGCCATATGTTGTTCAAGACGCTTTGTGCACAGTGGAATCCTTCACTCTTGGTTCGAACACACACACCCACCCTTCCATGGGTCAAGCGGATACATGGCGCGCATGAATATGAGATAATGTCCTTTGTTACGTGACGGCACTGTAGGATGTCAAGCATTCTGCTTCACGAACAATGACTGCCATCAAGTCAACTGTGGATGCTTATCGAACCCTGCTATATAGCACAAATCGAGTGGTAGTTTGTGTCTGCGAACCCCCGCGGACCTTTCTCGTCGGTTTTCTGGGCTATGAATCCGTTGAAGACTTGCTCCAGCGTCAATCTCGACCCTGAGCTTGGGTTTGGACGGTCGGAAACAAGAGGGTCAGTGGGCATGTCTCCCACGAGGTTGAGATTTAAATATTCACTGTCGTGACACACTTCAAGCTCGTTGCAACAACCAACAAGGGTACTGCATGTACAAGCCATCCCTCGCATCCACTGTGTTCTACACATTGATTGCACTGACTTGTTTGAACACAAACCTGCTGAGGCATTGAGTTCTCGGACTTTGTAGTGCGCGGCGTGGTCAACACCAGCATAATGTCGCGCGCTTATAGATTAAAATATACGCCAAGTGTCGGGGAGTAGCCAACCAAACGCTGTCAAGCGGATGGGAGAGAATATCAAAGCCATCGAATGTCGCCTGGAGTGAGCGATGTCAGTGAGCATATTGATGGTCGACGCCTTGCCAGCGAAGCTGACACTGAAGTAATCAATGGATTTGCCATTGGGCAAACAAACGGAGGAGTCAAGCAAACTTTAGATGTGCTCCAAGCACTGCAATGTAGCACGGATTGAGTGGTAGGTAGTTCCCACTGCAGTGCCAACCGCCGCCTTGTCGTTGGTTGCAAGAGCTGGAGCCGCGACAGAAGCCAATTGAAATATACGCCAAGCTTTGCGTAGTAGCAAACACCCCGCGCTTTCAATGGATGAGAGAGAATGTCCAAGCCATCGAGCGTCGCTGTGTCAGACGTGGGGGGGACACGAGCGCTTTGGTCTCGTTCGAATCGGCCATGTGAGCAGACTCAGCACAAGCAAGACGGAGAGAAAGCGGAATGTCATGGCGAGAAGCGAGATAAAACGGTGTTTGGCGACAAACTAGCCCACTCAGCTGTCAGCAGGAGCGACAACGAGGACGGTGCAGGTAAGTGCATTCAGCAATGATCGTTATGTCGTGTTGGGTTGGATGTGCATTGGCTTGAACCCCGACTTCAGGACTCGGAGAGCAGCAGGGGGAGCCCAAAGGACATGCAAAACAAGTGGAGGTGCTCAACTGTGCCGTCCGTGAGCGGGAGAAAAAACAGAGAAAGATCATTCCTTGGCTTGATCTTTCCAAGAGTAGTTGGGTTTCGTTGCGTCTTTTCGGTGCCGTTAAATTCAAATCCCAATTGAACACTTTGTGACCAACGGTACCTGCAAATGACAGGGACAACACACCAAACAATAAAATGTAATTTCCTTCCATTGGAGCGTTCATTATGATTAAACCCAACATACGCATACTCGTATGGACCCTGCTCGTCCTGACTGTGCCGGCCTCCATCTGCATCCACCTCAACCTGCTGGCCTTGTACCTCGGAGCTTTCGAGTATTGCCAGACCACTGAATACGCCTCAGAACCTCGATGGACCCAGACTCGTTCGAGGCGCTCGATGTGGTCGTGGTCGATAACACTGCCGCAGTCTTGAGTCAGCCAAGGATGATGGGCGATGGAACGTCCCCAAGAAGGTGCATGAGGCAGAGCCCGAGGCCCGTGGCAAACCCTTCTCGACGACGCTGAGGAGGATCGCCACTTGATGAAAAGCGAGAAGAACATGCAGACGAGGAACACCAGCGCCAAGTCGACAAGCCACGCGACAAACGCCAGCGCCCCCGAGCACCAAGCCAAAGATGGCCACGACGAGTCGAAAGTCGGCTTCGGTGCCGCGTCAAACAAGTTGCCGATCATGCCAGCCACGAGAACGAGTGCGCCAAAGACAGTCGCGGCCATCTTGTCGTTGAGCACGTCTGTGCCGATGAGGATGACGGGACAACAAACGACGACCGCAAACATGTTGGTCCAAAAGAGCGGCGAGCGGAGGACGGACGCGAGTTCACCCAATAGACTGACCGAGGCGTGGCAGTCGGCGGTGCTGCAGTAGCTGCTGATGCAGCGACCAAGTGCTTCGGCCGTGGCGACGGAGGGGTCGTCGCCATCGGGTGGTCAAATGGGATGAAGTTGGTGCAGACGAGTGCGAGGGGTAGCATGACGACGCCGGCGACGAAGAAGCCAATGTCCCGCGTCTGTGCCATGAGCGAGCCATGCAGGAGCCGATGGCTGTGCCGACTGAGATGGCAGCGCCAAACAGGCCACGCTGTTCATTTCCAACAATCGGATGCAGTCTTACAGCTTTTGGGCCGTGGGGACATCGATCGATTGACGCAACATGCGCTGAACACCAGCACTTCACGGAAGGTCGCGCTTTCGCAGTGGATGTCCATTTGTTCGCAGTAGCCCGGGTGGTCAAGTCCGTGGCTGGGTGCCCGTTGAGCAAAATGTCGCCAACGATCTTCCCACCGTCTTGAAATCCCATCCACCAAGGTCGTCTTGCCAGCACCAAACGAACCCATCAAGGCCGTGACTGTGCCAGGCAACGAAACACCTTGACGCCCTTGATCAATTCCTATTCAGGCTGACCCTTGGTTGGGTTGGGCACAAAGTAATGCAAGTCACGGAAGATGAGTGTGACATGGATAAAGGTTTGGACGGCAACTTCGACCGAGTTGGAGTTGTGCGAGGCGACGGGGGTGAACGGCATCTAGACGGCCATTTCCGCTACTTCGTCGGTCGGCTGCTCTTCAGCGATGCCGTGGCCATTTCCAAAGCGAAAGTACTCCAACTCGACAAAGGAGAGACCGATAAAGACGACGTATATGCCAGCCATGAAGGCCACGTAGTACCAGATCCACTTGGTGTCGGTCGGCATGTTGAAGAGCTCCAACTGGACGTTGCCCATGGTCTTCTTACACGCCTTGCAGTAGTCGACGGCGTCATAGACGCAGACTTGGAAGGCCGAGTTCTGGTGAATCGACAACGCACGCATGCACCGCGAGATCGGGTTGATCCAGAAGATCCCGATAAAGTAATCGGGGATGTCGTCTTGGACGATGATAAAGCCCGCAAGAGGACGATGATAAAGCCCGCAAGAGGACGAAGAAGATGACCGAGACGAGCGACAACGGCTTGGCCACGTGCAAATTGGGCGACGCGACCGCGGTGAAGTAGAAACGCGTGGCAAATAGGACGTTCGTCATGAGCACGATCAATTCGTAGACGAAGAACGCACCAGAGTCCGACACCAAGATCCAGTACATGATCGAGCCAAAGATGGCGCACTGAACGGGATTTCGGCGATCGATTGGAAATGGGCGCCACGCTACTTGTAAAAGATATCGCGTTCTAAAATCGCAGGAAGCAACGCGACTTGGCCCAACGCCAGGAAGAGCATACCTTGGAAAATCACACCAAAATGACTTGGGCCAACTGCCGGTTGACTTGGTAAAATGTCGTCGAGTAGAGCAGACGCATGATGATGATCATGCCCGCACGCGTGTTGTCTTGTAGATGAGCGACACTAGAAGAGGGCAGCGTAGTCCGACGGGTTGCGAGGGATGTTGGCGGCGCCATGGACAACGTTTTGGTGCTGCTGGGGCGGAAATCTAACAAAATGTCAGCCACGTGGTACTCCTAGACCTCGCTGTGAGGGCCGTGGTAGAGCCTTCGTTCATGATCATGACGTCGTCGAATTGGTCAAATACTTTGGGCGATGGATGCAACAACGCAATCACGATCGTCTTCGTCAACGACTTAGCCATGCTGCGATGCGACTTGACGATGTCGTACGTTGCAGCAGTCGAGATTTCGTCCATAGCGACTCTTGCTTCAAGCCAAACTCCATTTTGCCCACCGCAACACGCTTGCGTTCGCCGCCAGAGACACTGCGAAGCATGGATCGTGTCCTTGCAATTAGCCAAACCGAGTTGCTTGACCGCAACATCCCGGTATACTTTGTACAAGGCTCGGATGATCTAGACCGTTTGGGCGTTTCCGTCGGGGTGTGCCACTGATCAACGAGTCCAACACACGCTGGGGCACGACACCACCACACGACGGATGCGCAATTTCCATCGTTTCGTGCACCGACAAGGTCGGGTAGTGGTGGTCGCGTTGGCTGATGTACGACACAAGCTGGGGCAATTGCTTGAGCACCTCTTCGTTATCGTGATGGCGCGACCAATAGTGATGTTCTTTTCGATGGGGAAGTGACCGGGCAGCATCTTCATGAACGACGACTTGCCAAAAGTGGGCTGGCCCAAGAGCAGCGTCATGGTCGCGGGCTTGAAGTCAGCCGTGACAGGGTGCAAGATGTCCTTGGACTTGGCGAATCGGTCATAATCGCGGCCGCTTTGGCTTTCAAGATCGACCCGTGCTGGCCTTGCTTATGTTGAAGAGTACAAGCGCTTGGTTTGACGGCATGTTGAACTCGGTCGTGAACCACATGTTGGTCCAACCCAATGCTCATCAAGATCGCGACTGGCGTGACCACACCTGCAGCTCCGACGCGGGGATGAGTCAAGGTAAGGAGCGGAACAAAGCGGCGCTATGACTCGTCTAGCCAGCCACGGGTATGACGAGGTCAGTATAGGTGAGCGCGTTCAGCATGTGTTTGCCCATGAGCGGGTTTGCAGTCTGGAAGATGTGCGCTGGCCTGATGCCCGCGCGGTTCCAGAACGTGTAGAGCAGGTGTGTGAGCCCAAAGGACGTTTGCCACATCAGTGGAGGCGACCGGTCGGGCGGTCCGTGAGCGGCAGCAAGAGCGGTGGCAGCTTCTTCTTGATTTTTTCAGAGCAGTTGATTCTCGTTAGCTGACTCGTCGTCATTGCCAGCCGTTTCCTATTCTAGTGGTCAAGAGCTGAATACAGCGAGAGCCACAACCTTTGCCTAGGACGATGATGGCATGAGAAACTTGAAGGGCCATAGAGGACGCACCAGTGACATCGGCGTGCAAGGCAATAGGTACAACAGAGGCGCCGCATATTCGTTCTCTTCGAACTGCTGGACGACAACCCAGAGAAGTGTTTGGTCGGATGTCTCGCCTTCGAGTGCGACTTGGACGACGCAAACCACGTCTGGCATTCGACTTTTGTCGACGAGTCGCGAACTGTTGGACGCCTGTTGACGAGAAGGTCGTGTCGGAGCAATCGGCGGACAGCTCGACGGTAGACGAAGGTGAGGGAGCGTCAAGAGCAAAAGCAGTCCCCAGGACATACTTGTCCGCTTACAAAATGACAATAGCTGACACGTGAACTATGTCCCCAATCTAGAAAGATTAGCTGGTGGGATTGTGTGGAGGTTGGCGTACCATTTTCAAAACGAAGACGTTGTCCGGGCGGACGCAGGTTTGCCCCGGATTCAAACTCATCGCACCCAAGCGGCGCCATTGGAAGTCGTCCGGCACGAGGTTCATGCATTGAAGGTCATCTTTGACGAGCGGTGGAAGCAAGCGTCCCTCGCAGGTGGTAAAGCGCTAGCCGCACGGCAAAGTGCGACGCCGATCATTTCAAACGTGATTTGGCGGTTCTTGAGGTCGTGCAGCTAGCGGCAGTCGTCTGGACTTGTTCGCCGCAAGATTGGGAATGACCGTGCTTGGCTCTGAACCGCCAAATCACGTTTGAAATGATCGGCGTCGCACTTTGCCTGGTCCTGAAAATTGCGTGGACGTGTTGTCTCGTCGGTCCAAGCAAGGTACACCCGGTGTGTGCATGCTGCCCAATCGTTGTCGTTTCGATTAGAGAGCGCGAGATGATTACCACTAGCTCCATCCCTGCACGCACGACGAAGAATCATCCCATTGTGGGAAGTGTGTCTGGCTCGGCCATCTTCATGAGTACAAGTGTCAGAACCTATGTGTGTGTCATCGTTCGCATCTTGAACTCAAGGGCTTTAAAACCTCCGAGCAAACTCTCCAACACCCGCATGCTCTTCTTGGCTATGTGAACCTCATTTACCTCATTATGGCGCACTGGCTTCGTGTTTGAATGTCAACGCGATTTGCCACCGCAGATTGCCTCTCTCATTTATGCTAACCTATTCTCGGCAGTGCTTATCACGGAGCGCATCGCACGCTAGGACCTACACCAAGTGCATGCATCGTCAAGACAGGAGCTGATGAAAACATAGTTGCATTTGACCCCACGCTGTATCGACACAAAAACATGCAATGACGTTTTCAATATTCATTAAAATACAATGTTATCCTCCTCGGATCGGGGGAAGTCAAACAGGACAAAGCAGGACGGCCGCCGCATGGCCAAGAAGGGCGAGTCCACGAAGGGGTTGTCGGACTCAGACCTCTTGCACCTGCCGCACAGGCCTGGCGTCGACATGGCCGCTCCAAGTCAAGGTGCAAGAACTCCGAGGTCGAGCTCAGTTCTTCTTCCTCTCCTTCGACGCAGTCGTTGTTGTTGTCGATCTCCTTCGTTGGTCGGGGGGACCCCGTCGAAAACATCGGCTTGACGACATACAGCCCGGACTCCACGTCGAGGTGCAAGAACTCCGAGGTCGAGCTCAGTTCTTCTTCCTCTCCTTCGACGCAGTCGTTGTTGTTGTCGATCTCCTTCGTTGGTCGGGGGGACGCCGTCGAAAACATCGGCTTGGCGACATACAGCCCGGACTCCACGTCGAGGTGCAAGAACTCCGAGGTCGAGCTCAGTTCTTCTTCCTCTCCTTCGACGCAGTCGTTGTTGTTGTCGATCTCCTTCGTTGGTCGGGGGGACGCCGTCGAAAACATCGGCTTGGCGACATACAGCCCGGACTCCACGTCGAGGTGCAAGAACTCCGAGGTCGAGCTCAGTTCTTCTTCCTCTC
>VJMH01000088.1:0-11697 GCA_009835185.1 Aphanomyces stellatus
TGAACAACTTTTTGTTGCTGGGGAGCTGGCTGGGCCTTTTGTTGCTGAGGTTGCGTTTTTTGTTGCTGCGGTTGAGCATTTTGTTGCTGGGTCGGCGTCGCGGGCTTGCCCTTTTGCTTCTTCCCAGCCGCCGGGGCCGCCTTTTTGGGCGCTGGTTCGACCCAGTCAACCAAGACCGACATGATTTCTCCTTGTGCTTCGCGGCTTTCCTTCTTCTCCTTGACGCTCGTGCGACGCGACTTGACTGTTTCAAACCCAGTCGAGTCATCATACGCTTCGACGGCTGAATTGGCCACCACGACCACATTGCCCACTTGGTGGCTCACGTCAGCGCTGCGTTGGACGCTGGAGGGGCGACGCTGGATTGGCGCTGGGACAAACTCGTATCCGTCCAGGAGGATCTCCATGATCTCGCGCTTCTCCTTCTTCTGGGCGTCCGTGAGATTGGAACCCCGGCGCTCGAGCTTGGCAGGGGCCGGTGGAGGGGCCGCAGCCTTTTGGGTCACTGGTTTCTTGCCGGGCTTTTGGGATTGCTTGGCCTTTTGTTGCGCCGGCTTCTTGAACGGCACCTTGGGGGCAGCTACAGGAACGAGGATGTTAGAATGACAATCGACAACTGAAACAAAACGAACTCTTCACGCGGGGTTTCCAGTCCTTGCCAGCATCATCGATCAGAATATTCAAAATCTGTTGTTGCTCCACTTGCTGGGCGGGAGACAACGACGCTTTGCGGACCAAAGGCGCAGCAGCCTTTTGGACTGGGGCCGATTGAACAAGAGCCTTTTGAGCCGGAGCCTTTTGAGCTTGGGCTTTTTGAGTAGGAGACTTTTGAGCCGGAGCCTTTTGAGCTTGGGCTTTTTGAGTAGGAGCCTTTTGCGATTGTTTGGCCTTTTGTTGCACCGGCTTCTTAAAAGGTACCTTGGGGGCCGCTACAAGGTCATGTGAGTAAAATCCAATTCTCCTGGGATGCAAAATGTCGTACTCTTGACGCGGGGCTTCCAGTCCTTGCCAGCGTCATCGATCAAAATGTTGAGGATTTGTTGTTGCTCTTGTTGTTGGACAGCGGTTAACGAGGTCTTTCGGGCCATAGGGGCAGGCTTTGCAGCCACAGTAGGACTTTGAGGCTTCTGGGCTTGGGCTGGTTGAGGCTGAGCCTTTTGGGGTTGGACTTTTTGTTGTTGAGGTTTTTGTTGTTGGGGCTGAGCCTTCTGGGGCTGAGCTTTTTGTTGTTGAGCCTGTTGAGGCTGGGCTTTCTGAGGTTGAGCTTTTTGTTGTTGGGGTTTCTGCGCTTGTTTTTGCGACACTTTTTGTTTCGGAGCGGGCTTTTGCTGGGGTTGCTTGGGGGCTACAAGGAAGAGCGTTACACGGGGTACACCAACAATGGAAACATACTTTTGTCGCGGGGCTTCCAGTCCTTGCCAGCATCATCAATCAAAATGCTGAGAATTTGCTGTTGCTCTTGTTGCGCAGCATTCGTGGAAGCCTTGCGAGCAACAGGAGCCGGTTTGGTTGCTTGTTGCACGGGGGCCGCCTTGGACGCCTGGCTTTGTTTCGGAGCTTCGGGCTGCTTTGCAGGGGAAGGCGCGGCCTTGGCGAGTTGCTGCGCCTTGTTTTGTTGTTGCTTGGGGGCTTCAGGTTGCTTTGCAGGGGAAGGTGCCGCTTTGGCCGGTTGTTGCGGTTGGGTCTTTTGTTGTTGTTGTTGCTTGGGGGCTTCAGGCTGCTTGGCAGGGGAAGGCGCGGCTTTAGCAGGCTGCTGCGGCTTGTTTTGTTGTTGTTGGGGCGCAGCCTTGGGGGAATTTTTTTGTTCTTGTTTCTGGGCGGGGGCGGCGCCGGTTAAACCAAAGAAAGAAAGCATTGTTGGTGGGGAAGTCAATTCAGAAATGAGCACGCTTTCGTGCAAAGAGAACCGGGGTTCTCTTTTTAAAGCTGTGTATTTTTAGCCGCTCGTGGGTCTGACCTAGCCAATCACGCTATCGAAAACATACCTCGTCGGCACTTCAAGGTCAACCGCCCAAGATGGCTGGCCTCGCTATGACGGACACTGAAATGCGACTTGGTTGGCTGCGCCGGGGCCGTCACCGCTCACCACTTGCAGAGTGTTAAGTGACTCTTGTTGTAGCATTGATTCATGCTATCCCATTTTGTATAAGAAATCAACGTGAAAACTCACATTTTAGTCATATAGGGACAAACAATCATATGCTTTGCATCATGTCACCTTTCATGCTGATGGAACACACATCGCAGACTTCAACTCGTTCGGTGTGGCTATTTATAGATTGCCGGGGCGCCGCCAATGGCCTACGCCGTCGACGTCTGCTCGACTGCCTGGACACGAGACGAAGTGCCCGAGGTAGATGAAGATGACCAAGTTGACCTTGGCCATGTGCCCCCCGTGAACCAGCTCATGCAACAATTTGACTTGATGGCGCTTTTGGCCTCCCCGCGGGCCAAGACGCCAGAGCCCACCGTGACTCGGGCGCGGCTTTCGTTCATCGAGAATCGATATGGCACGCGGTCGACGCAGCCCAAGAAGACATCGACGCGGACGCTGGAGAGACTGGCGAATCCGATCTTGGGCTTCTCGTCCACGCTTAACGCGCTCCCGCCAGACGTGCGGAAGAAGCGGCAGCTGGAAATGCTGCGGGACGCACGAGACGAAGACAAAGCACCGCCAACGACGACGGCGAGGAGAGCCAAGTTGCCACCGCTCGTGGGAAAGGCACGACAGAGTAGTTTGGTTGAAAGGCTGAGCAAACCCACGTTTGTGCGACCAAAGGTGGTGCGATTGCCCCCTGTGGACCCCAAAACAGGAATCAAACAGCCCAAGGCACACCGTCGCCTAGCCAAGACAACCCACCAGTCGAAAAACGAACCAACGACTAAGACTGTCGCCAGTCATCGCAACGACCGTCACGAACGAACAAAGGCAAAACCGCAAATGAAATCAAAGCCCACCACGAGCAACACCACCACCGATGGCGGTGGCTTTTTTCTCACGCAAATCGAAGACAAGCCAACAACTCGTACGACCAAGAAACCCCAGAAACTATTGTTTCAAAAGGTGAATCGAATTGCCCCAACGACCCCACAAGCCACAAAACCATCTCTGAAAAAACGAAAACCCATCATGCGATTCTAACATACTTGTTAATTCGAAGTGGCTTTGACCTTGTCGTAGGCCCATTGGAGCCACGGCATGAGCGCTTGGACGTCAGCAGTCTCAACAGTCGCGCCGCACCAGATACGTAGGCCGGCGGGGGCGTCCTTGTAGCTGCCAATGTCCACAGCCACGTGATGTTGCTCCAACAATGTCGTGATGGTCTTGAGTTCGGCCTTGGTTGTGTCTTTAAGGACAAGGCAGACTGATGTGGTCGATCGAGTCGCAGGGTCTTCTGCGAGGAAGCTGAGCCAGTCGGTCTTGTCCACAAAGGCCTCGACGACTTTGAAATTGGCGGCTGCTTTGGCCGAGAGACCCTTGACGCCACCTTGGCGTTCAGCCCACTCGAGGGCATCAACATAGTCTTCGACGCAGAGCATCGATGGCGTGTTGATGGTACTGCCTTCGAAAATATCCATGTTCACGTCGCCCTTTTTGTTCTTGAGTCGAAAGATCTTGGGCAGCGGACGGTTTGGTGGGTGGTACGTTGCGAGGCGGGCCAAGGCGCGGGGCGAGAGGATGAGCATCCCATGCCCGCCTTCGCCACCCAACACCTTTTGCCAGCTGAATGTACACACATCAATCTTGTGCCACGGCATCTCCATCGCAAAGGCCGCTGACGTGGCATCGTTAAAGACAAGCCCGGTGCGGTCGTCGGCAATCCAGTCGGCGTTGGGCACACGAACACCACTCGTTGTGCCATTCCACGTAAAGCAAATGTCATGGTCCTTGTTCGTCTGGCTCAAATCAGGCAGTTGGCCATACGGCGCCGAGAATTCCCGGACAGGGTGCTCCAGCTGGAGTTGCGTCGTAGCGTCTTCAAACCAGCCTTTGCCAAAGGCGTCCCAGTAGCACATGTCGACAGGGCGTTCGCCCAGGAGATTCCACATGGCCATTTCAAACGCGCCAGTGTCTGACGCTGGCACAATCGCACAGACATAGTCGTCGGGAAGCTCCAACACGGCGCGGGTGCGGTCGATCGATTCCTTCAAGATGGCTTTGCCCAAGGCGGACCGATGAGAGCGGCCAAGGGCGCGGCTGGGCAGCTTGGCGAGTGCGTATTCAGGGTGTTTCTTGCACGGGCCCGAGCCAAAGTTGATTGATTGAGGCTTCTCGCGCGGCTTGGCATCCTCCACCGAGGACGACGACGAGCATGTTTGGAGCGGCATTTCCAGCAAGTTGACGAGGCGGACATGCGAGAGTTGCTCGACGTGCGCGAGCGCCGCGACCGCTTCCTCCGATGGCACTTCGTCCAAGTTTAAAATCCCGAGCGCCGAGTCGGCCGTCCGGCCCAGCGCAAACGAGCCAATGTTGATCTGCCGGCGCGCGAGCTCCTGCGTCACAGCCGCGAGTACGCCGGGGCGATCTCGGTTGTGGAAAAAGACCATCGGGCCACTCAGGAGCGCGTCGACGCTCAATCCGTCGTACTGGACGAGGCGCAGCTGGTTCTTGCCAAAGACCGTGCCGCTGAGGCTGCGCGTGGCAGCGCCGCCATCGAGATGCACCGTCACGTGCACGAGGTTGGCGTAGCTGCTGCCTTCGACTTCATCTTGCGAGTGCTCAACGAGTGTGATGCCGCGCGCCTGGAGCAACGCCACCGGGTCGTGAATCTCCTCTTCCAGGAGATGGCGCGCGAGGCCATGACAGACGCGGCGCAGGAGGCCGTCGTCCGTCTGCGCGTCCTTGCCTTGGGCAAACACCGAGATTTTATGGATCTTGCGCGGCCCAAGGAGCTGCGCGTGCACGCTCCCGAGCTTTTCCGCGAGCAATTCAAAGGGCGGGAGCGGCACTTGGCGCATCAGGTCCAGATTTGGGGCGTTCAAGACATTGTCAAAGCCCGTTTGGCTCAACGCGCGATGAAGTTGCGCGGCAATCTTGGTCGAAATCCGCGCCTGCGCCTCGGCCGTGTTGGCGCCAATGTGCGGCGTCGCCACGACGTTCGGGTGCGCAAAGAGTCCGTGGGTGGGCACCATGTCGAGTGCCGCGCCGGCGACCTTGCCGCTCTCGAGGGCCGCGAGAAGCGCGTCTTCGTCGACGATCTGCCGGCGTGACGTGTTGACAATGTAGACGCCGTCCTTGCAGCGCGCGAGCCGGTCGGCGTTGAGGAGGTGCTTGGTTGTGGCCGAGAAAGGACAGTGCAGTGAGATAAAGTCACTGCGCGCACAGAGCTCGTTGAGCGAGACGGGATCGATGTCGCGCGCTTTCGCGGCGGCATCCGAAACGAGCGGGTCGTGCGCGAGGACGTTCATACCGAACGCCTGGCAACGCCGCGCGACTTCCGACCCGATGCGGCCGAGACCGACGATGCCGACGGTCTTCCCGTGGACGCCCGAGATGACGGCATGGTTGAACGACGTAAGGAGACCCATGGTGAACTCGGCGGCAGAGATGTCGTTCCCCTCGGGTGCGTTCATGACGAGCACACTCTTCTTCGTCGCCGCGACGACGTCGATGTTGTCCACGCCCGTACCGGCACGACCAATCACGCGCAGTTGCGTCGCGGCATCCAGGACGGCACGGTCGACTTGTGTGCTGGAACGGACGATGAGGCCGTGGTAGTTGGGGATTGCAGCGACGAGGTCCGCAGCGCTGAGGTGGGTCGTGTCGACCTCGTATCCCTTGCCGCGGAGGAAGTCGACGCCCGAGGGGTGGATGGGATCGTTGCAGAGGATGCGTGTCTTGGTGGACATGGCGCGCTGCTTGAGCGGCAGGAAGGAAGAGCGGCGGAGAGCGCCAAGCCGCCACATCGCAAAATGGAAGCTCGCGAACGCCACAAGAAAACGTATCCCCGATCGATCAGCCAATCACAAGCCGCAGGTATGTCCAAGATACGTATCGCACTCGGGTCAAAATAGCCCAAATTCAAGGCGGAACTCACGAATTCACCCAATCCAATGCGGCGAATTGGTCAAATATATTCAAAATATTGGCATTTTTTGTCCAAGAGGAGAGAAATTTGACCGAAATTCGAGGTAAATTGGACGAAAATGCAGCTGGATGTCACAAGCCTTGGCATGTGCGACCAGATCACTGTCGAAGGTGAGAGGCGAATGCACAAACAGACGCGATGTTGCGTCGACAACATGGTTGAAAGGATCGACACCTTCTGTTACCTTCCCATGAGCTCAGGCCTCTGTATGAGAGTTGAGGCGTCTCGTTCAATAAAAATTGCCATCGCGTTATGTTAGCCTGCTGACTTCCATACGACATTTCGCATTTGTCGCACCCAAGTCATGGATAAGATCTATGTTCAAGCATGTCAAAGGACGAGGTTTTGCATAACATTTTCACATTTGTCACCATGCCTTGTTCGTTGCCAATCTTTTGATGGCATCAAGAAGACTCGACGCTCAATCCTCCTGATTTGCCAAACTGATGTGTGGTTTTATAACCAATCAAATCACTGCAGACATAAATGGTTGGGCAATAAAAATCGAGTTTGGTGTTACTGTTCTCATCTATGGAGGCCAAAGCAACGGTTACTCGGACTATTAATAGTCAGGGCCCTGTTTAGTCATATGCCAATGGCGCCGAGGCCACTGATCAGCCGCCGCATCCGCTGTTCCTCTGTCACTGCAGAGTGGCGGGTTTTCGAAAGCGAAAGTGACGCAGTCCCCTCTGATTGGCTGATATTGGCCAATCAAACCGAGTACTATTTTTTCTAACACAAATGCACAAATGCAAATGACCAAGCAAGTGAAGCCTTGGGCGCCAAGCTTTTGCCGCCTCATGTGCTTTACAAGATCGCACTGTGGATCGAAGATACCGACACCTTCTTTGCCTTACGATTACACGGGAGTATAACTTCGTAGCTGAGCAAGAATCGGAGCATCTGTCGTGTTCAAGCACAAGGCGGGCCAGAGGTACTGAACGAGTGTGACCCTACGACCAAATCAACGTGAGCGGCCCGTGGCCCACTTGAGGCGAGTCTAGAGCATCGAGGATGCGCCACTTGGTCTGCCTTGACCTGAGCCGTCTCGCTAGAACCACTCCTTACATTTGTAGCCACGTTTACTTTGCCCGAGCTCAGCGCCGATCACATGCGCGTAGCGGAGGCTATTGCAGCTAATGACAGTGCCAAACAGAGTGCTGGACAAGGTCAGTCAACGCTGCCAAAGCAAAACTTGGTCAAGGGTTGCGTTTGAAGCCATTGGATCAAGTGGCGAACCATTGCACGGGAGTACTTTGGTGTGGTTGTTCGCTCTTGCTGACGGCGTGTCCCCTGCGCCTGCTTTTATTTCCCGCGCGGTTTTTCAACTCCGTGAGCTCGAACTCCTCAAAGTATCTGTCTCCTCCGACTGCCTCAATCGAATTGCGGCGGCCCTCGTTGGATCCAACGTTGACCGCCTCAGTCTCAAACAGTCCAATACATGGGGCCACGGCGGACTTGCCAACGCCATCTTTTGTGTGCTACCTCACACCCGCATCGCCCATTTGGATTTGAGCGAATGCCACCTTGGCAAATTCTGGACCGCCAAGACGATGATCTTCTCTGAACCAATATGCCTCATGACATTAAATTTAAGCGGCAATTGTTTCAACGACAATGTCGTCGTAGCACTCGCAAAGGCATTAAAGATGACACCGCGATTACAAGAGCTCAATTTGATGGGAAACAGATTTAGACGCGACGGTGCCAAGTTCGTCTTGGCCCAGTGTCCCGTTGCCTGCACAGTCAATCTCTCCAAGAAATACATTGCAAAGAATGTTCACGGCGAATTCCAAGCTCTAGCAAAGCGGACACTTGTCAAATTACATATGTAAAGTTGCTGTGGATCTCGACATATATACAGTAGTGCATTCAGTTGCCCGAGCTATTTATTCACAGTTGGCTTGATTGCATGCCTGAAAAATTGATGACTTTGGGTACGCTATTTTTCCTGTGGCAGTGATTCAGTGGAAACAAATCGCAATGACCTGCATCCAATGGGACAAATGACTCGAGAACGCACTTTGTCTCCATAAATGAAGGTATTCTTCTGTTTTCAATAATATATTAACTCTATTGGTAGGATTCAAGATTTTGACTACGGGAGCGTCATACAAAATAAATACGTTCACTAATCAACAATGCTGACACGTTTTACGCTTGAAGAGACGTTTAGCCATAAACCAGCAGCATTTTTATTGAAAGATACATACGCCCAAGCCAGCAACAAATTCCATCACATTTGCCGGAGCAAGTCCAGAATGGGGTCGCGATGGAGGGCCTGTGCGACGTCCATGGCTGTCTGGCCAATCTATTTCATGCATGTGAGATTTCACACGTTTCTGCTTATTCAGCTTGCCTTGTTGGGAACAGTCACGTCAATATCCATGCGATGGAGTAGCTTCTGGACGAGATCAGTTTGGCCTTCTCGCGTGGCAACATGCAGCGCCGTCTCTTCCTTCTACAAATGCCACCATTGATTCGAAGATAAATGATTGGAACGTACGGCAGTGCCTCGGCAATTCACATCAACGTCCGCCCGCGCGAGCAACAAATCCACAATGGCCAAGTGCCCAAATCGCATCGCGGCCAAGAGGGGTGACACGCCAGTCTACGTTGCTGGCATTAGCAACTATTTCCACATCGTTTTCGAACCGAATTTGTTGCATTGACATCAATGTCTTCGCGCGCCAACAAGAGAGAGACTACCTTGTCCAAGCCATTTTCACAGGCAACAAAGAGAGCCGTGGCTTTGTCCTGTTTGTTTCCATCCTCAGCAACATTTTTAGACGTGCCATACCTCGCGGAATTGCGCATTGACCAACAACGTGGGATGCGCCAACAATTTCTCCACCACTGCCAGTCGGCTTGACGAGAGCGCGGCAATCAACGGTGTGTTGCCAGCCTATTTTCATTTATGGGCGGATGCTCTGTCGCCCAACCTCGTACCTCATCGGGCAAATTCACATCCACATCAGCTCGGGTCAACATCGCCTCGACCAATTCTGTCTGTCCAAGTTCGGACGCAATGTACAGAGCTGTTTGATTGCCCGTAGTTTCATGCAGAGAGAGATGCATCTTCGCTGGTCCTTGGCAGTTGACATTCAACGTGGGAAGTTGAAGCAAGAGTTTGCAAATCCCTTCTTGGCCACTTCGCACGGCGGCAATGAGCGGCGACTCGCCGTCCGTCGTTGTCAAGTTGATGTCCAAATCATTGTGGTCAAGCAGTGCTTGGACCACTGGTGCTCGATCGTCCAATTCGCTGTTGAATGCGTCGTAGATACTAGAAGAGGCATAATACAGGGCTGTGCATCCGTCCTATGAGTTTGTTGTTGGATGTGATAGTCCGCCTTGTCGTACATGGTCTTGATGGTTGACATCCACGTCTGGCATTTCCAGTAGCACTCGCATGGCCGATTCACAGCCATCTTGAGCTGTCTGCATGAGAACGGTGGCCCCGCCCTGCACCTTCCAGTCAAATAACATGCCATCTGACAATCGATTACCGGCGTCGTTGCGTTGATGTCGATCGTAGGGTGGGCCAAAAGCAGACTCAGGATCGAATTGGTCTCGTCCGAGATGTAGGGATAGATCCACGAAGCACAGGCATACATGAGCGGAGTCAATATCATCTAGTCATCAAGTGAATTACTATTCGTTCACCACGCAGATGTACGCTGCAGTCGTCGCCGCCATCGATAGCGAACGCCGTGTTGAGATCCCCCGTGTGCCGCGTCAAGGCGGCTTGGACCTCCGCCACTTCACCCGACGCAATCGCATTAAATATGTCGGCGTCATCTGGCGTGGCATCATCCGTCGTCTCTTCTGTCAGAGCGGCCTCAAAGAGGGCCAAATCGTTGGCCACGACACTCAAAAGCAGAGCGACCATTGCCGGCACCACGCGGCTTCCGTCGTCCAGCGCTTCATCTGCCAGCTTCCTCGCTTCAATGGCTGACAAGACTCGGTCTCTGCTGCCAGACATGTAGTTCTCAACGACGTCCCACACAGACGCAAGCCACGCAAGAAACGTGTTCTCGGAGTTGGCTACTTCACTGTCGGGTAGGTCCCAGTGCCGTCGCCAAAGCTTCGCCAATGCCTCAAAGATGCGCTCGATATTGCCGTCCACAAGGGCCTGGTCCAAAATGACGATGTCTGGGTCTTGGGCGTCCGTCATCAGGCACTTCGGATTTGGTTGTGAGAAGCATGGATGTTGCAAGGTTGGACCAAGAACTCCAGATATCTGGCCAGTCAAGATGTCTAGTAATAGCTCTATACCATTGTAAGAATTTAGATGGAGGTGAGCAACCTTATTTCATATATTTTCCGGTTACGTACTTTTATGTCTACTCATATGGAGGTGAGCATCATATTATCATGTATTTTCTGGATAAATAAAAGTACTGACATGAGTTATATTTGTGGTTAATTATTGTTGTCTTTGACAAGTTTGGATAATAATTTGACCAATCATATCAACTATGTCGTGAAAAAATACTTGTGATTGGATGAAACCTTTTTATACCCAGTGTCCAATATTTCTGGTGGAGAATGCTATTTTGCATATATTTGACCAAATTTTAGTGTCACACAACAACAAAGCCCCTGGTATAAGGCATGTCCTTTCAGCACATCTTTGTCGACATCCGTGCGTCCTTTTGTTTGCAAAAGTCCTTGTCCTTTGGGTGGGTTTCAGCCTCGTCGGGAGCTGGCAAACGATCCTTCTACCTTGATAAAATACTGGCGAATTTATGACACTTTTTGGAAATTGATATCCCAATGACACGTTATGCCATTGATCATCGATTGTAATTCAAAACATTAATCAAGTCAATCCCTTACATGTCAACTGAAATTAAAGTGTTGCTGGTGCATAGCCAGATCTGATCGATGTCGTATTCGAGATCTCGTGATTTTAATGCTTTGGCTCGCGAAAAGTCGTTGTGCAGTGCGTGTCGCACAAACCACTCCGGGTTTGATTTCAGCCATTGTTACGAGACCGGTAACTTCAAGTTGATGCCATGATTGGCTGGGTAAGATCCAACGGAGGAAGGATATGCTATAAATACTCGAGCAACGGCAAGGAGAGGAATGACAAACCAGGACTGGAGATCGCCCTCATCAAACACCATTTCTGAATTACTCCTTTCGAGAACAATGCCTGCCCAAAAGAATACTGCCAATAAACAGCAGACAAAGACCCCGTCGCAACAGCCAGTCAAGGCAATGCCTTCCCCTGCGAAACAAAATGAAGCCCCGAAACAAAGCCAAGCGTCCAAGGCAGCCCCCGTGGTCACACCCCAACAAGCGGTCAAACCGGCCCCTATGGCCCGAAAGACCTCGTTAACCGCTGTCCAACAACAAGAGCAACAACAAATCCTCAACATTTTGATCGATGACGCTGGCAAGGACTGGAAGCCCCGTGTCAAGAGTACGACATTTTGCATCCCAGGAGAATTGGATTTTACTCACATGACCTTGTAGCGGCCCCCAAGGTACCTTTTAAGAAGCCGGTGCAACAAAAGGCCAAACAATCGCAAAAGGCTCCTACTCAAAAAGCCCAAGCTCAAAAGGCTCCGGCTCAAAAGTCTCCTACTCAAAAAGCCCAAGC
>VJMH01000089.1:0-33467 GCA_009835185.1 Aphanomyces stellatus
GTTTTAGACTTAGGATTTTTTAACAGTATTCAGAGTCTACAGTACCAAAAGCGCACTCGAAACATCGACGAGCTAATTGGTGCAGTAGAATGTGCGTTGTTTGAGTTGCCTGTGGACACCCTTGCGAAAACCTTCGTCACGTTGCAGAATGTGATGGCGACATCTCTAGCAATCAACGGGTGCAATAACTACAAGATTCCACACATGAAAAAAGACTCTGCGATCGACAATCTCCACGAATTCAACCTCCGCATTCGCTTGGACGAGTAGCTCATCATTTTAATTCTCTCGTTGAATAAAATATTTTCATTGGTGTTTTTATATTATCTTGTATAGTGAAATCAAGTTTGGCTCCGAAATCGATGTATAGTGAAATCGAGTTTAATTGAGGAGGACAAATGTCATGGGACAGAGTAGTATTGCACGACAAATGACGCGACTTTGTAGGCCGTGTATGTTTTGGAAAGAGGGCAAGGGTTGCATCAAGCGAAATGGCAGAGTAACGACGTTCAGATACAAAAAATGTGTCTCCTTCGCAGCAGGGTGAGGCATCAACCCAATCTGACCCGCAATCCCGTGCGAAACCGTGAGCTAAATTTGAATGCCGTCGAGGTCAAAAAAGGTCACACATTCTGCGAGAAAGCTAATTAGCCAACATCTCTTCCTTTGAGATCACTTGAGTCTCCGCGTTGTGATGAAGGCAAGCGTTATTTTGACGGCAGTAGCGTCCATGGCCGCCATCCGACGCAGATGACGTTCGCCTCGAGCGAGTAAAAATACGCATAGGTTGGGCAACGGGAAGATACCGGAGTCGCCATTGCAATATCATCGGCTCAATCAGCAGAACGAGAGATGGCGGATGCGTTCGTTGCGTCGTCAAAGGTAGAGACACGTATTAAGTGACCAAAGATGTGATGTCGTAGGCGGTGCATTTCTCGGGGCGAGACCGATCATCGTTTCGGATGGAACGACAGACCAAGCGCACACTCAAGCAACCTGAACGAGACGCGTGTGGTGCTACGCAGTCAGCGCGAGAAGAGACGATCGAAGGCGTCGTCATCGTAGAACACACGAAACTGGGAGAATGTGAGCTAAGGAACTCTACCCAAGTCGAGACAATCGCCAAGCAACACAAATCGAGCGTGTTAGAGGAAACACTCGTCGAGATGTTGCAGAACACGGTCCTAACAGAGTGCACAACGATGGCAAGTGAAGCAGTGACGCCGGCAAAAGCAGATAAAAGTCAACCACAACACGAAGTTCGGGACTGCGATGGATCGATTTCCCTCGACAACAACATTGCGGACGAAGACATACATTTGGGATGTCGAAAAGATGCCGATCTTCATTTCATCGACCTTGCACCCACGTCCCCACACAAAGGCGAAACCTCGTCAACCACGCTCGCCGCCGCCGACCGTGTCAAGAGAGCACTGCCGCGACAACCAACAACAAGCGAAGCCACCAAGTCCACGTAAGAAAATCGCGTTAGGTGAGGACACGAGCAACATGTTTGTAGGACCGAGAAGACCCCAGCTCCACCCCCAAAGGTGGCAAATATTATTGTCGGGGGATTCGCAGGGGAAGACATTCAACCGATTGCGCGCAGCATTCACTTGCTTGAGTTAGGTCGAGGTACGTCGACGTTCGAGTTTCCTCTCTCATTGTGGTGGGTCAGTGGTTCTCGCCAAAGCCGAAGAGGAAGTGGTCGCAATGTGCCGCACGTCAACGTGGCACACTGGCATTGACCTCGTATGGTCGTGTTTCCTGACAACTATCTCAAGCGAGTGTAGATTTGTTTCGTCGTTGGCCGGAATCTTGACAAGGCTGTCTCGATGCTGACGCTCTTGATGGATCTCGTTGGCTCGCGCGTTGTGTTGATTGGCGGAGACTCTCTGAATCCATCCAAGACAGACGCAGTCATGTACCAAGTATGCCATTGCCGCGACATATATCGTCCAATGAAATATGTGTGCAAAATAGTGCAATGCCATTGGCGCGCTCTGTTTTGCCACGATGCCAGTCGATTATACCCAACTTGGCAAGTGCATTCGATCGACCTTTGCCGCGTCGCCTCAGAAGTACATTGTTTATCCGCCTGCACGCAAGAAGGTGCGACCGATGGTGAGGCTTTACAAGGCATTGAGCAAACGAGGGAACGCCAAGCAAGCCGATGTGTTGGTTCATCCACCCAAGGACACGACGGTGCAATCAACGATTGTGGACTCGAGGTCAGTCCAGAGTACACAAATTTGGATGTGATCTTTGATTCGCAGCCGTACGTGGTTCCAAAACGACGTGAAACTGCCATCGTTGCGTCACTTGGCCAAAACATCGTTCTCAAAATGGTCTGCCCGGGGAAAGCACCTCTTGGAGACGCCCCAGCCGCCATGCGATGACAGCGCTAAGGCCAAGAAAGAATCGTCCGCACGTACGTCGTCCATGAAGCCTCGAAAGCCAACCGACACGCCGATGAAACCCAAAAAGATGCGGCGACGACTGCGTCGGCTCTCGGCGAAAGAGTAAAGTAACACAGTCGGTAGGTTATTCCACTGGCAGCAAAATGCAATGTCGACGAATGTTCATGCTTCGCGCCTTCATTTCTCGACAGGCATGGGAGTTAAATTGTCTGAGTTCAAAGAGATAGGTGTACGGACGTCTTGTTGTCTTCTGTGAGCCCTGCAACCAGTTTGATTGTTCTTGCGCGAAGGTTCACTGCGACACAACGAAATTGTTCCATTTGGCTCTCACGAGGTTACGAATATGGCAGAGTATTCTAGTAATGGGCTAGGCTGTGCTACTCGACCACATTGTCATCTTTACCCAATATGAATTGTTCTCTTGCGATGCGACTACTTGGGATGCGGTCGTGCATTGCATTCATACTTACCAAGGTCGTTGTTATTGTTCGTTGTGAGCAAGTTTTTGTCGATGGCGGCGACCCAGGCAAAGAGATGCCATTCTACACCAGGTGAGTGAATGTATTGACGTCGTGGAGCAGGCACACACGAGTGTAAGCATCAAAACAGCTTGTCATGACATGATTGACATTTCAATTATTTTTGCAATTTGATTGCTTGCAGAACTTCGCACGGTACACGTTACGCAAGGCCCAAGACGCTTGACGATACGGTAGTGCCACCATATACTCGTACGAACATGAGTAGAAGCGACGGTCTTTATACGGAGGCGACATGACGGGTTCCTCAAGCGGTACGTACTCGCACAAGACACGACATTGCTCAGGACAGTGCTTTGTTTGATGTGCTTCACGGACTTTGATGTGCTAAAAAGAAATTAGGATGCATCGGTCCATAAATTAGGTTTGAACATTGTGTTGACTCATTCAAAATGTTGGGAGACGATGCCAATTTGGCATCGTCTCCCAATCAATCTTGCTGTCCTAATTAGGATTAACGAACACGTCAGAAGTACTACTAGTACTTGCTAACTTCGACGTAGTATAGTACTTCGAAGTATGCAGTTTCGTCGAAGTACTAACTTCCCATACTTCGTTCATACCAGTACTTCGAAGACTACAAGTACTTGTACTTCGTAAATACTTCGAAGTTGGAAATGAAGTTCCAATCTGTGCCAACTAAACAGCACACGACGTCAAGCAAGCACTTCAAAGATTAGGGTAACATCTATGTTATTGCCCCATGACATCAGATGACCCCTTGTTGTCGGCGACCAATGACAAGCGATCTGATTTCATCAAAAACAGAGGTCAATTATGCAAAACCGCTTCGGGGTTGGCCAAAAATAGCCTTGCCAAGGACCAGTCATAGAGGCCTCAGAAACGCATACGATCATTTACTGTGCCCACCAGAGGAGCGCAGTGACGGGGTAATGGCGAACGAAGGCTCGTATTTGAACCTCTTTGACTTCTTCGTCGAACAGAATGGGGTACGTGGCGTCGTCCTAGGACACACGGGCACACTAGCAATCATTTCATAGATGGACATTGCCCACATGACGCGTCGAAGCTTGGCCATCGTGAAGATCCAGATGGAGCATCAAGGGATGTACGTGTCGCCTGACACGCCGGACGAGGTGCTCGACTCCAAGTACAAAGAATTTTGTGAAGCAGTCGCCAAGGCGAAGCATGACCAGGACGAGGAACAGGAAGATGAGCCAAGCCTTCCAAACTCATGCGACGAAGTGGAAGAGGCCATCCATGAAATGCCTTGCCGATCATCGAACGAGTTGGATGCCAAAGGAGATGAGGTGGTAGCACTGCCGATGCCGCTTACGCCCGCGCCACCAGACCTTGCGCAGCCCCCACCTGTGAGGGTCATGTCTGACAAGTCTTTCAAACCTTTGCAAACACCATCTAGAAGACTCGATTCAACAAGGTCGACTGCCGTGCTACAATACCCCAGCCCTTCTTCCAAGCTGTCCTCAGCCAAATCGGTTGCTTTCTTTGCCGCTCCAAAGCAGAACTCGAAGGCTAGACGAACTGTGGACTTCAGCATTGGACGAGGCGCATTGGTGGAACATTCCGTGGCTCTTTCTGCTTCTGCCTGCCCGACAGATGACCCACCACTGGAAGATGTTGGCATCGGTGATGAAGCAGCGGCTTTACTTGCGACGACACTGGCAGAAATCATGGCCGCAACATATGGCGGGACTGACGAGTCAGCAAGTCAGCTGCAGAACAGACAAGTCAGCAGCATGCCCCAAGAGCAAAAACCAACGCTCGACGAGAAGGCTGCCATGGACGGAATGGTAGCTCAGGCTGAAGAGGCGGCCAAAATAGCTCTGGCGGAATCGACAGTGTACGAGTACGTGCCCATGAAGCGACAGGATGCTGCGCCCGTGGACAGCGCGCCAAAGAAAAGAATCTCATCCAGGAGAAGGTCCGTGCCAAGGTACGCCAAGGTGAGGATTATCGCTTGACGTTGAGACACATTGGCAGTCGGGGGTATGGGTCGCATGGCGTGGCCAAGATCGTCGTGGGCGGCACCCACGAAGACGACTTTGTCTCGACTTTGGTCCTCTACATCGAGAAGCTGCAGTTTGGAAAAGGTACTCCTCAGCGCTGTGAGGTAGTTTGAAGCACTGTCTTGGGTGTAGTGTTGTGCGTGAAAACGGCCGAGGCCGCGGTCGAGTTGTGCACGGCCCGCAATGGCATTCATCTCGTCGTGTTTGTGATCGGGAGCCACCTCATGAATGCAGTTCCGACGCTGCATGTGTTGACAAGTGTCGTGGGGCCGCGTGTTATATTAATTGGCGGGGACCGCGACGACCAATCGACGACCAAAATCGTGGCCGACGAAGTGCGACCCTTTCGCCTTTGTTGGACTCACGAGAATTGCCTAGTGCATTGCCCAAGGTGCCATCTACTTTGCGACCGTGCCCGTGGATTTCAATGAGCTCCGAAAGCACATGCAGTCCGTCCTGGACATGCCTCTGAAGGAGGATATGACGTCGGAAGCGTCGGAACTCAGCGACGTCTCGAATGTCTCCACATATAAATCTGGCTTGTCGGCGCCTTGCATAGATGACGTGGTGGACTCTGGCGCTGCCTCCGCCACGACAGTGGACGAAAGCAGCTCGTCCAAGCCGTACATTCATCACTATATTTGTCGTTTTGACCGATTTCATGTCGATAGAACATCCTGGATCGGCAAAGGCGGCAAATCACTGCTTCTCTTGGCCAAGAAACTCTCAGGGCGCCGAAATCGCCTTTTCGACTCGGCGCCGCCACCACAACTGCGGCATGCTGAAGTCTCCAAATCAAAATTTTCGGGGCTGCTAAGTAAGAAGACATCTGTATCCCCAGAGAAGCCCCCGTCAGAGTCACCACCGACGTCCAAGAAGCATCGTCTGCATACCGAGTTGAAGAATCGATAATTTCTTGTGACATATTTTGAGTTAAAAAACATAGACTTGGTCCTCTATAGGAGTTTCTGATATCATTGGACTTGGTGGTTGCTCATTATCGCTGGACAGATGACTCAAGAGGGTCTTCCAAATCCGAGGAGGATCAACAAATTTTGTCGAGTACGCAGCTCAAGCACCACTCGGACTCACGGTCGCGGAAAATTTATCAAACTTTCAAAGTGACATCTTTCATAACAGGAGTTCAACCTTGGATCCGATTTAACGACTGTGTTCCAAGCTGGAAAGGATGCACGACTCGGGTACAAATCCATGTTGGCAGTTGTAATACAGGGAAATACCTTCAATGAGTTCCCCCTAGCGCGCTGCCAGCGTCAATCGATACCCTGGAGCAGGTCGAATTCTAATTTGATGAATTAACGTTGACTTCAGTGGAGAAAAATCTACTCAAGGATGGTAGTGCTGTCCCGTGTAGCAGGATACAGTCGTCACTTTGATAGACGGTGATGTTTGAAGTTGCAAGGAAGCAGTCAAAGCCAATTACGGTCGTCTTGATATACCTCGTTTGACTGCTGCAGTCGCAGAATGCACAGCCAAATCAATCAATTCAAATGCAGTGAATTTCCAGGCGATGGCGAAAGGAGCAAGCTCGGAGCCAAGGAACATGAGTGCTATGAATAACTGCTTCATGATGACTTCTCTTGGCAGGTGCCCAAAATAGACGATACCACCATCCATTCATGCCAGCAAACACACATTTCATTGCTGTCGGGGAGTTCTGGAGCTGTGGCGGTCGTTCGCAGAATGACCACCGAGAGCTCGTACTTGAGCCGCTTCAAGTTGTTCGTTAGCACGAATGGGGTACGCATCCCCACCACAGATATGCTTACCCACCTCTTCCTCTCGTAGACAAATGTGTTTGGTCCAGGATCCAAACTCATTCCTTCGAGCAGGTCAGTGCGAGGGATGCAAATTCCAGACGTAGACACGATATTGGGGGCAACCACTACCCACGCACAAGATGACTCGCCGGCCCCAGTGCCTCTCGATGACCTCAGTAGCGAATCTGAGATGACAAACAACCAAGCAGACTCATTTCAGCTCGAGAGTCATGAAACCGGGGACGAAGCCACCGCGTTGGTAGCAGCGGCACTCGCAACACTCATGGCCGCGGCAGACGACGCAGCGGAGGCACACTTTCGCGCCAAAGAGTTAAAGCACGACGACGACACGCAAGACGTCATTCCATCGTCCGTTCCAACAACTCATGTCGACAGTTCGACCTCTTGGATTGGAAAGGGCGGTCAAGAGCTGCTTGTATTGGTCAGGAAACTGTCAGTGCGGCGAAACCGCCTCGTTGAATCCGCAGCTTTGGTTTCCCCGCGCCATACTGACAAGTCGAAGTCGAAGCTCGTGGAGTTGCTCAGCAAGAGAACGTCAGTGGCGCCCCACAAGCCATCGCCCAGCTCACCATCAATATCCAAGACGAAGCGTCATCATTGTGTGCTGAAGAATGGATGAGTGTTCTTTTGCTTGAGATAATATATTAATGATCAGTCAACCGAATGAGGAGATGATCCATGTCGTGTTGCAATGAAGCCTTGACATCAAACATCCATGCGGATTCGAACAGAGCAGGCGCCGTGATAAACCAAGCGTCCAGTTTACAGGTGGTCATTGGTTGCTGAAACCAGGAAATTCAATTATACAATCGTCCAAGTCGTCGTCATCGGGAAAGTATTACGTTCCGCGAACGCACACGCGGATTGCGTGTGTGTTCCGACCAGAGTTGAAGTCTTGGGGGGCTCTCCCAGCATTCTTATCGCGAATATTAGTGTCCATGATTCCAGTGCTGTAGTTGCAGATCATGCAATTGTGCCATACTACCAACTACTACCAACTACTACTACGAAGTACACCATTGATGACAACTGCATGAATGTTTGGACGCATTCAAGTGACGGCTCGTCACCAATCATTCAACGTTATATCTCTCGTCTGTCAAATTGGACTGTATTACTTGTGTACTGCTTGGGGCCGCCGCGGGGACATCGATTTGGACTGCGTCGACGAACGTCTCAAAGGAGGCGGTGGCGATTTCGACTGTCCATCAATGTGGCCTGCGCGAAACGAAGAAGTTCGCGGGAAGTGTTGCCCCAAAGCTGGTGGGTGCCTCGACATGGATTTCGCAGCTCCGATTTCTGTCGAAACAACTTTGCGATTCGATGACATTTTACTGACCATGGCGACCAGCGAGGGCAATGTCCCGTTGGGGTTGAACCACGACGACCTAGGTTGTCAATAAGATGACTTTGACATGGTGGTGCGTCACACCGTGTGCGCTGGCCATTCTTGTCCGACGTTGCTGTTTCACTGCTTCGTCTGTCAACGACACTTGAATACGTTGACGACCCTTTCGTGCGCGCGACGGCAAACTTGGTTCGCTTGCTTTTCAAACTCCGTTGCATATTGTGTCGTAAGTCGGCAAACACAATTGGCAGGGTTGCAAAGTAGGTAGCACCACGTTCCACGCACTAACAGCTCGGTACATCGCGTCCACTCAACTTGATGTACCTGGCGTGCGACGGACTGTGTCTTGGCTTCGTTGTCTGGATCGCTGCCGACCACAATCACATGTGGACCTACGAGGGCCTGGAGAATCTCGAGCATAGGAACTGCTTGGTCAAGGTCGCGACCCACGACAAAAACAACCTAATGAAAGTGCACTCCAATTGTGCCACCGCCTCGCACGTACGACGTCGATCGCACACGACGCGTCAATTTGGGGTTGACACAAAGCGATCGTTTCATCGGCCGTCGAAACGCTGAGCGCTGACAAAGGATTCAATCGACGCACCGTATTAATGTACCTTGTCCGTATCCGAGTAAGTGGATGTACCGTGCGATCAATGCGATGTTGTCGTTCGTGAGGCCGCCGACCAAGATTCTGGCCTCCTTGGTTGGGGAAGAAGGCGATTCGTCACTATATACCACGTGATGTCTCACTCCAGCAATTCACGCACTTGGCCAAGTCTTGTTCATTCTCGTGCTTGGGCGAGCCCTTGGTATTCTTCGTGCCAAAAATGTGCTCGAGCATGGTTTGGTGTCGCTGTGGTGCGCCAGACTGGGGTGTACACTCGGTCAAGGTGGCAACTCGTGGTGACTCAAGAGGTGCCAACCGAGGGATCGTAGTCTTGGGGCTGCGACTCCCATCGTAATCACTCACGAGATTCTTGGAAATCACTTGGTGCATTGGCGCGTCGCGTGTGTACTCGCCAACAAGCGTCGTTACGTCCCCGAAAGTGTCCTGGCATTTCTTCGAGTTTTGCATGGCATCTTTCGCTTGCAACTCGTTTGGGTTGGCCGCCTCCACACGCGAGAGCGCCGATTGGATGAGCTCCCAGAGCACACCGTCGTCCAATGTGGCAGTCAGCGATAACTGTTGGCCTTCCTGGCACTTGGCGGCGACGGCGGCATCCAATGCAGCCATGATTTGAACAGCATGACTTGCATCAGGCGATTCGTATCCACGTTGCTTCATGATTGCCGTAATGCGATGCCACTCACTCGTTGACACAGACTCGAGAGCACGTGTTGCGTTGTTCATCGTTGGTGCGCTCTGTGTTTCCAATCGTGGCGGTCGTTCCAACAAAGACTGATTCAGACGCAAAGCGAATGGGCAGTTTCGTGCTGCCGCCTCGTCACGTGGCAGTTTTCACCAGCTGATTGGCGCGTCTCTTACTGACCTCTGTTGCGAAATGATCCAGGGGTTTAGTCTCAGCGTGTAGATTATGGTTTACAATGTGGCGCAGTTAAAGATTGACACGAGTAAGCGCTACGGCACAACGTAATGTACTTTTGTCGTGCTCAATGGCCGGCTTCCTGAGTTTGCAGGTGGAACTTGGTTATCAGTGTGTGAGACTCTCAGCATTGATAGCGTGTGGTCTAGCATTGAGTACACACGTGCCAAAACGAAGTTGGTGCAAAGAAGATTCCCAAAACAGTCAAAACAAACCGTTGGCAAATTCGTTGAGGACACGAATCGTAACTTTTTTTCGTTCAGAAGACTGCGAGGAGAATAAAGGATGGGCGAGTGGGCAATGTCCCTTTATCTCACTGCGAATGTTCTTTGAATCACGAGTGTCTGATCTGGGCAACCCCAAATATTTTCCTTCATCAAAATACACTGTCGCAAGTCGCAATTGGAAGTCACAAGTTTCTCGAGCGTTTCAAGCTATCAACTGAAGACGAGAGGGTCCGCTCAGACTCAAGCTGACCTTCTGCGCTCTGACAATAGTGTTTTGTGTCGTTTTGTGGTGATGACAGCTGCAGTTGACCGCAAGTCAAGTGAATGTTCCATGTTTGTCACTCTCCCAAGAATGGTTCTGCGGTCTCGTTGTGAGTTTTACGACGAAGGCGGTATTTTGGCGAAGCGCCTTTGTCATAGGTGAGATTTTAACATTCTTACCTGTTAAAACAATGTGATTAGACGATGTGGTTGCAGTGGTAACTACGAGACTAATGGAAAATATATTGTTTATTGTTAGCTACACTTACCATCATGTTGTCATCACCGCAGCAAACTTGTCGAGTCTTTGCGAACGGTATATGCCACCCACCCATAACTCTCTCTTCTTTCGTCATGAGCGCCGCGGTGCAAATGTGTTCGAATGATATTAAATAGCCCAAGTGACATTGGGGTAGAGTTATAAAATTGAATCTTAGTGTCATATTGACACCATTTCCCCTCCTGCTCTCTCATGTACCAGTACATGTGCAACCACAACCAAGGGCAACGTCTGTCATATGGCGTTTTTATATTGGGGCGACAATACCACGGAATTTAGTCTGAGCACTACGTCCATTGCACTGCGAGAGATCGTTCACAAGACTAGTCGTCGCCCAAGAACGACCGGGAACTAAAACTTCAGTGAACAGCAAATAAAATGTCTCGAGAGGAGCTTCTGAAGCATATGCCCCGCCAAATCACGTGCTTCTGAGGATTGCATTACATTGGTCTGGTGATGGCGGAAGGAGCAAGGTCGGAGATGGTGCAATTGGTTGCCATGAATAACTGCATCACGATGACTTCTCTGGGCACGTGCCAAAAATAGCTTCACCTGTATGCTTGAAACGCATTGGCCCAGAGCTGTTGCTGCACATAGAATGGCCTCCGAGGACTCGTACTTGCGTCGCTTTATACTGTTCGTCAGGAAGAACGGGGTGCGTGGCCTCGAACCCACATGTCTGTGTACCCTTCTTTGTCAACGTTTGTAGGGCCCGACCTTTCCTGGGTCGAAGCTCTTTCCATCAGACAAGTCAGCGCGGCAGATGCAAATTCCAGACGACGACACTTTGCTACGGCCCGCCACTACAACTATGCTCGACGACGCCTGCAACCAGCCGCCTCAGGATGGCCTGACCAGCTCAAGGGACAACCAGACAGAGTCATTCCAGGTCGAGAGTGCTGAGATTGGAGACGAAGCCACGGCGTTCGTTGAGTCGACACTGGCAGCGATCATGGCCGAGGCCGACGAGGCCGCAGAGGCGCACTATCGCACCAAGGCAGCAAACGACGCTGACAACGTCCACGGACAAAAAGTCATTCCCTCATCCGTTCCTTCACATCATGTCGATAGTTCACCCTCTTGGTTTTGCAAAGGCGGCCACGAGCTGCTTGCCTTGGTCAGGAAACTGTCGGGGCGCCGAAATCGCCTCGTCGGCTCGACGGCACCGCGTCAAACTGAGTCAACCAAGTCGAAGCTTGGGGAATTGCTGAAGAAGCAAGCATCCGTGGTTCCCCAAAAGGCATCACCTGGGTCGCCACGGTCGTCTACACAAAACCTTCACACCTCGACGACGAATTGATGAGAGCCCTCAGGATAATTTTGTGATAATGCAGCAATGAAAGCAACGCATGCAGGCATACACGGACGAGGAGGAGAAGAAAACGGGAGTTCTTTGTGAAGAAAATGAGCCTATTCGTGGACTGGTTGAAGTTGTACACATTTTGGTGGAGCAGAAGTATCTAATTCAACTGCATCCAACAAACTCACAGTGGAACGAAAACTAGCCCATGATGAATGTATGCAGAGATATGCCGGCTGCAGCGTATCGGTGGCTTATTATGAGTTGCCAAGATGCTTAGCATCCACACAGGCTCATTTCAATAAAGACCTTTGCCTTGTTTTATTCGGAGCTTGCAAACCGACAGCGCGGTACACATGCTTTCATGACCCTTGAATCGAAGAAGGCTTTGTAGTCCTGGGTCTTACTCGTCATTTGTCAGGTACAAGTAGTCAGTTTGCTCCATTCAGAGATGAAATTAGGGTTGAACTTCAACATGAAGAAAGTCAAGCTCGCTGTTGTCCGTGTCCCCTCGGTGGATGTGCTGCGGAGTACACGTACAACATTGAATATTTGACCGTGGTGACCGTTGGGATGAAGGGGTTTGACAAAAATGCGTTTCCATGCGACAATGGCAGAGGTTAGTGGTATCCAGTTGAAAAGAGCAGCCCCGTGCTCTCAGGATTCTTATTCTCAACGGGGCGAAACTGCCACTGATGATATTCTTATGATCAATGATGAAACTGCCACTTGAAGAAAGACAATGGAGATGAGCATGCTGAGATGTTCGACTGCGAGCAATGCGTTATCCACTGCCCGGTGGGAACGATTCTGGTACTTCTCAGCAAGTCAACTGTATACAATACATGAATGATTCCTTGGATCTGCGGTGTTTTAGAAGGCATAAGTAGCATTACACGCATTGCTCATGGCATACATGTGCCATAGCAAGCCAGTATGAATAGCTGAAGCGTCAGGGCTGACCGGTTGAGAGCCCAAATAGCCCCACATACATTTGCGACAGTCCTCATTTCCCTCACTCGCCAGAATTGCTGCTTCCAAAAAATGACCGCCGATGGTTCGTACTTGACTCGCTTCATATTGTTCGTGAGGAAGAATGCGGTGCGTGGCCTTGATCTGACGGGACTTTTTATTATTCATGGTTGATGCTAGACGGGCGCGTCAGGATTTCAATCCAAGCTCGTTTCATCGAGCAAATCAGTGCGAGGCATGAAAACCCAACACTCCGTGCAAGACGATGCCGTGAACCAAGCGTCTCTTGACGATCCGACAACTACAGTCGAGAGTCGAGACAACATGTTAGAGCTTGAGAGCGCTGGGGTCGAGAGCGAAGCCGTGACGTTGGTTGCGTCGACACTGACAGCGATCATGGTCGCTGCCGACGAAGCAGCAGAGGCTCACCGTCGCGCCAAGGGACTCAAGCGCGACGACGACGCCCACGACGAACTCTCCATCAGCCCCGTGCACGCGACGCATGTCAATAGTGCGTCCTCTTGGATTGACAAAGGCGGTCAGGAACTTCTGGTCTTGGCCAGGAAATTGTCGGTGCGGCGAAACCGCCTCCTTAGCAAGATGTCACCTGGTGTACACAATCCGACTGGCACATTGAAGCTCGCCGAGTTACTCAGTAAGCGAACGGCCATCGTACCCCAGAAGCCTGCATCAATACCAACATCCACGAAACGCCGCCGTCTCAAGAATCGATAAGGTTTTTGTCGGTTGAAGGTCTCTCAAGGCGACAAGTACATAGCATTCCCTAACTTACCGACAACACGTTTGGTAGTGTCATTGAGACTTGCCAAACCATTTAGCGAGTGGTCATTCGAATGACCACCAGCAAACTATTAGCAAGGCAGAGTTCAAAGCCGCCTTGACGGGAGCAAATACAAATACATACTTCAAAACAATGCGCAAGCTCAAATGACGAATGACTGAGCCACTCATCCTTGCACCGTGCATGCTGTCGGGTGTACTGACGAGACAACTCTCAGCTACGACTGCATTATACGTCCACTTGTTTGTTCAGGACATACCAGTATTAAATGTAGTCTAAATGTGTAAAACCATTGCAACGCTTGGTTGTGGAACAACGTCACCTCGATTGTCTCGATCGAACACGAGGCGACCACTTTCATCAGTGTCGAGACCCAATGCACTGTAACAGGACTCGATCGGCCCAACAAACTTGCTCCAACAACTTTCCATATGCAAGCAAGAGAATGTGTGTTAAATGCCACGTGGTCGTCCGCGAGACTACGGTTTGTGTCTGCACCACAAAATACCTTTCACCAGTGAACGCAGTGCACGCACTCGGTCGACATTTCCTCGTTTTTGTGCTGTGACGAGCCCTTGGCATGCTTCTTGCCAAAATGTGCTTGAGCACGGTGAGGAGTTGCAAGTCCCTCCGTGATCACGCACGTGATACTCGGAACCCATCGTGACGTGCTTTGAGTCCCCTCGCGCAGCCACTGCTCTGACTCGATAACAAACGCCACTGTGGCATTCGTTCGAGGGGTGCATTCGTTTATAACTCGCTTGGGTCGGTCGCTTCACGCCGCTTGAATGACCTCCCAGAGTGCTATGTCGTTCGTCGAGGCATTTCGCAGTGTTGGCCTTCCTTGATCTTGGTGGTGACGGCAGCAACCAACGCCGTCACGGATTGGACCACATGGTTTGCATCTGCCACTGCCAAGACGGCCCCTTTCGTTGGGTGGAAACTGTTATTTGCAGGTGCTGGGAAACCACCTCTTGGGCGCGTGGGGTCGCTGCGTGGTGCAGAGAAGTCCATGATTGACAGTGAAGAAGTCAATGGTGTCGTTTAAGGCATTGCTTGAATCATCCGTGACAGCCAAGGCGCTGTGTTGACGACTAACCTACGTCAGCTGCAATGGTACTCGAACACAATCCAAGAAATCGTGTAACTTGCCAAGAAATCGTGTAACTTGCCGAGTCTAAAGCGTCAATTTCTACTTGTGAGTTCGATGTCGTCGTCCACATCAGCAGAGGGAGCTCAGGCAAAATTGAAAGCTGATCACCTACTTGTGCGGAATGCGTCGGGGAGCGACAACGCTTGCGCTATCAATGCATCCCGGATGTGCCGAGCGTCTATCCATTCTCCAACTCGAACGTCAAAAAATATCTCACTGCATTACTTTGTTTCGAGAAATTCACATCGTTCGCAGGACTCGTTTGTATTTGGCTGCATGTACATGGCGCTGTCAACGACTTCTGACTTGGATGGATATGCAACACCACAGCACATCGAGGAGGGGAAACCTTCGCATGTACGTTTTAGAAACTCTTGCATGCAACGTCAATCATGAAGCGTATAGACCTGCAGCCTCTACAACAGTATTTACGTGAAATGGTCGTGTTCACGGGGTAGGATAGGAAGTGCTACTTCCAAGACGTCCACCGACGTGGCTCTTGGTGCACCAACCACTCAGCTGTTGGTTTAGTCTGAAATTCGCACCTGCTATGCGATGTGAGCCTTGCAAAGACGAGAGCGATGTCGCGAGGGGAACGTTGACTTGCTTGAGAACTTACTCGGAAAAACAAGCGATGGTGCCTGCAGACACCTCCAACAAGGTGGTTCAAGTCAAGCACGAGGCATTGTGTGACGGTAACACCAAGAGCAAGCCATCAACATGGGATTTGGGTGGGGACGCGACGATCAAATCCAATGCAATGGACAAGGTGGTCGAGTGAATGATCCTTTTGACATGCATGACGTATTGAAAGTGGCACTTATGCTGGTTCCTCACGAGGTCCAGCCGCCAAAGTCTCGTTCGTCACGTCATTGAAGAGGATGCGAGCCGCACGTGTCGAGTCGACAGCCGTGCTGCGCGGACTTGTAAAGTCCGAGTCCAAGATCCCATCAACCCAGTCGGTCCGAAGCGTTGGAAGCTCCAAAGGGCATGGACGATGAAAATGCAGACGTGGAGAAGCCAGTGGACGAATGCACGACAGACAGCCAAAGTGTCTTCGCGCCGTATGACTATGCCGAGATCGGGGACGAAGTCGCGGCTATGTTTGAGATCAAGCTGGCGGGAATCTTGGCAGCTTTGCGATGGCGCCACCACGACAAACGTCAAAGTCAAGGCGCAAGTTGGAGAGATATCAAGCCTTCGTGGGACCAAGCTGCCGCCGCCGTCGTCTTCTCTCCTCCGACCAAACCAAGATCTGCAAAGCCATCGTAGGTCGTTCCCGTGGCTCACACCTTCGTTGATACATGCAAGCGGTTGTGGTCAACTGAGAAAGGCAGCCACGAGCTGCTCCTTTTGGCCAAGAAGCTCTCGGCGCGGCGGAATCACCTCTTTGAAGTTATACCGCATGCACAAGACTTCACAAGAATGCTACAACCCTCATTGAATTCACCCAACACTCGAGAGTATTTTCATATGATTCGACCGTTTTTGCCGTCGATATCGGCGTTGGGGCCGTCGGTGCGACAGACGACTTCTTCCTCAATCAACCTGACAACTTGGGTGTACGCCGAGGTCTCGAGAGTGCTCAAGTTCGTGCGGGTCTAACTGTTGCGACACAGTGAGACATAGGCTCGTTCGCGTCTGCCGCAACACGAAATTAGCCAAGAGCGACAACATCGGATAATGACTTGTCCCTGAATCTCCCCTCCATCAAGGCTGGCAAACGAGTCATAACAAATCGGAGTCGTCATTGGCCGTAATTTACTCTTTGCACTCCTGCCGATGCAACGACTCGAAAGGTTCGACGACGGGGGCAAAGAATACGTTTCCAGGCTCAAGCAGGACAACCCAACAAGGTATTAGGAATACAAGGTACATCCAGGTGGCGTCAAGTCGTGGTTTTGTTCGATAGAGAATTCGTCGACCTGGAACTCACATACAAACCAACGTTCCAGAATTGTACTCTGAAGAGGTAATGTCAAAACCGAGAAGTTGGTGCAGCAGAGGCCAGTCGAAATGGCTTCCATATAAAACGGTTTGGTTTGGTGCAAACCCAAAATAGCCAACCCACTCATGCTACGTGATGGCGCCTTTGAAACGAGAAACGCTTGTACTCGATGACGGCCCCTCCTGACGCTGGAAACATGGCGTCGGCTTTCAACCATTTCGAGCTCGTCGTCGCGAAGCAAGGGGTGCGGAATCAACGAGAATGCAGCATCTTCCTAACGCTCGAGCTCTAGGTGAACACGATCGGCTTAGCCCACGCGAACACACAAATGGAGGAGCCGGAGATTTTGCATGTTGGCGTGCCGGCACAAGTGATGTTTGGCATTGCTATCTCGGCGACTTGTTCGTCGAGAGGAGACGCGAAAGGGGGGATGGCTACCAACAACAATACTTGCGATGGCAAGATCGACTTCGACGGACTACATGGATCGTTAGACTCTTATAGCAATGTGAAAGAGAAGGAGGGACTGCCGTCACCACTAGCGGCAGACGAGCCTCGGCCACCACCGGCCAAAGTCATGTCTGCCAAATCGTTGAAAACAATCTCAACGCCATCCAAACGCGTCATATCGGTGAAGTCGATGGCCAGGTTCGAGCAACTTGGGATTGATCCGACACCCGATGTGGCCGGGATCATGAACCCTGGAATGGTCGTCGAGAATTGTGAAGCAGTCTCGGGGCAATCTGCACCTGTCGACAAGTTCGACAATCAGGACGATGTCGTTTCACTTGGCTGTGCCGAGATGGGAGAAGAAGTGATTGCCTTGCTTGCATCGGAATTGGCAGATATCATGGCCGCTTACGACGCAGCCACGGCGACGAACAATGGCCCGAAGCAGGTCGACATTGGACGAGACACCAAGCTTACCTGTGACCGAACGACGCCAGGAAAATTTCACGGTAGATGTTTCGCTGCAACAACCAAGCCAAGACATGCCAAGCATCGGTATGAATGCATCTCCCTGGTTCGTTGCTTGACGACACGACACTTGGCAGGACGTCGTGGCTTAAAAAAGGCAGCAACAAGTTGCGTTGCTTGGTCAAGAAGCTCCCCGTGCGGCGAAATCGCCTCGTCGAAGTTTTGCCACTGGAACAACCACGACGAGCGTTCATATCTAAGCTCTCGAGTTTGTTTGGGAAGAAGGCGGTGGTGGCTCCGGGTGTCAATCCACCACTGGCATCGACGCCGAAAAACGAAGGGCCAACCACAAGCCCATGAGATAGCCGGCCTTTGTACTATTGTGCAGATAACGAGGAATAGAAGCAGAACCCGAATTGGCAAGCATATCGCATTGCAGGACACTCACAACCTCCGGATTCACAAGACGGGCCAATCCGAAAAGCAAATGTTGGATTGCGCTTCCTGCGTCGTCCGTCTGTGCTTGACAGGAAAGAGTTCCCACGAATGATGCCGTTGCGACCTCGGGTTGTAATGTGCTTGCAATTAATGATCGCCCTTGAAGCGATGTTTCGCCACCGTGCACAACCACAACACAAGGGTTGGAATAACTGTACTTGTGGTATGTCTCATTTGGCACTGTTTACCCCACGGACTTGTCGGCTTCGACACTAATGCCATAGTATTTCTGGTACATCCACATTCCCCAATCGATCAACTGCAGTCGCGTCGTCAGGTTGGCATAGTCGAACGACCATCTACAGTCGAGATACAAATTAACCTCATGGGCGGCAGCGTCCTGAGTGGGTGTACCGCAGAGACTGCCAATACGTGAGACTCTCGCCGTTGGCGGCGTGGTCTTGCACCAAACCTTTGAGTGCGTACTTGCCAAAAATTTGAAATCGTTGCCTAGCGATGTCATCAGTATACTGCCGATGGCGAGAGTTGGTCACCGCGAGTTGCCGCCCAGTTCCTTGTTGAGCGACCGCGTCAAGTTAGTCGAGCGGAAGATGAAGAGCATGTCCCGGGGCAAGTGCTCAAAGAATTCATTCACGTTGCTCCCTTGGAGCGCTTTGAGGTCGTCTCGGAGAGCTTTTTTGTCGGCAGCCGACATTTGGCTGCCCATTTGATTCTTGCTGTCCATGGCGCGGTACGTGAAGATGAGCGGAAAGTACTTGGCGTATTCGCCAACATTGAGTTCTTGGCCGCAGCGGGCAAGCAGGTCGTTGTCTCGAAGTAGAAGCGCCTTCCAGAGTTTGCAAAACGTTTGCCGGAACCCATCGTCCAGTTGGCGGTAGAGGCCATGGTCGAGGAGGACGATTTGGGCCTCCGAGGGTCGGTCGGGATGTCGTCGCACAAAGAGGTTGCCGGGATGGGGATCGCAGTGGACAAAGCCTGAGCAAAACGCCATGTCTGCAAACATGCTCGACACTTTGGCAGCAACGTCCAGCGGGTCCATGCCCAAGGTCGTGACAATCGTCTCGCGGTCCGTCACTTTGACGCCGTCGATAAACTCCATCGTGAGCACGCGCTTGGTGCTGAGGGCGTCGTACACTGGTGGCACGTACACGAACGATTCGTGCTGAAAGAGACGGGCGATCTTGCGACTGTTTTGCTTTTCTTCATCGAAATCCAGCTATTGAAACGCTCGTGACGAGAGACGATGACGGTGACGAGAGATGACGAGAGATGACGGTGACGCGTAGTACCTCGGCGTTGAGCGCTTGCTCGATCTCTGGCACGAGCCACGCGAGGTTGAGATCCCATGTCTTTTCAACCGCCGTGATGGCATGGCGGACAGTCCAGAGATCGCTGCCCAAGAGTTTGGCCAAGTGGGGGTACTGGATCTTCACGGCCACCTCCTTGCCGTCTTGGGTGACTGCATGATGCACCTACCCACTTGGTGAATCAATGGCATGAACGATAGGCTACCTGCGCCAGGGACGCCGCGGCAATGGGCTTGGTGTCAAACTCGCGAAAGAATTGTTCGAGCGGGCCACCCAACTCGGCCTCGACTGCTTCCTTGGCCATCTAAGCGAGCATGAGAAGCACCAGTATGAAGCAGCATGCCTTGAAGGACACAGGAAGTGCTTGGTCTTGCAAGGCACTGAGCGTCTCCGTGTACTCGACCGGCAGTGCGTGGTTCATGGATGCCAACTGCTGGCCGATTTTGGTGAAGACGCCGCCGTTCAGCTTGCACACGCGCAGGAGGCGCTCGGCCGTGCGCAGATTGTACTCTCTCAACGCGGTCTTGTACGCATCCTTCTCTGACGCGTCGTTGTCATCAGTGGGTTTCTTTGGCACGTGAAGCTTGAAGTCAGCCAAGGTCGAGGCGCCGGCCCAGGCCACGCGACCCACACGAGTCGGGACATGGCTATGTGCTGTGTCAGGCCAACGTCAACATGCATGTTCCCTACTTGGTGACGTAATCGATCGCACAGGCGACGCCCGCGATGGACGCGACCGTCAGGTTGAGCCGGCGGACGAAGTACGGGTGCATCACACAGCGCTGCACGTCAAAGCGTTTTGAACTTGGGTGTTGGTGGGGGAGTTATCCGGATTCGGATGGTTGAATGGCAGGGTAAATGAGTTTTATAGACAGCCTACCAATGAAATGCGCCGACTTCAAAACGGTTTTATCCCCACCACAGTTTTAGATACTTCCTGGACGTTCGCGTCGATTCGGACGCGGCGATCGCCCGCTGCGAGGACAACGGACAAACAACGCAAACAAACTCGATTACGGAGTCATGTCGACTGTCTCATGCATGAGAATGCCCTTGGCGCTGACCTGGCTGAGGCAGCAGTAGTACTTGGGCACATTGTTGTCTGGGTCGGGCTGCATCCACGCAGGGATGTCGAACGTCTGCGCTTGGTGGCGGCCAAGGAGGTTCACACTCAAGTAGCCGTCTTGGAGGAGGACGCACATGGGTAGCTCAAACGTTTGCTCCTACCGCCGTCACGTTCGTCGCCACCTCAAGCCACGTGTGTGTGTTCGTACCACCATGTCGTTGACAACGTCGTAGACGGGCGAGATGTAGAACGGTTCTTCATGGGGCGACTCGACGCTTTGGACATTCGCAAAGAACGAAAACGAGACTTGGCATGGGCCGTAGGTCGGCGCGCCCGGGTGCCAAAAGACCCGGTAGGGCAGCACCGAGACGGCGCGGACGATGCAGTGGCCACGCAGGCGGTAGAAGATGGATTCTGTCGCCGCTTGGGACGTGGAAGCGGCGCTAGTCGACCGATGGGAGATGAAGAAGAGACACTACATGGGTAGTACCTGCTCCAGTAGCACGAGTTGCCCGAGGAGCAGCCGCAGAGCATTTGGATGGTCTCGCCCAGGGACGATTGGCGGCGTGTGAGGAGTCGAAACATGGAGAACGTCGGGAGTTCCTGGAGGTTGTACGGTAGCGTCAGGTCGTCATGGAAACGTTGGATCTCGTGCCAGCACTTGGACGGCTTGAGAGTGTTGCCGGCGCTTTCGCTGTCGCGGTCGGCCGATGAGAATTCTACGCCGACGACACGTGAACGAACACCGAAGACGTGGTGACAACGTACTCAGGACATCTTGGATCAGGTCTTGGTAGCCATACTTGGACGAGCCCGAGAGATCAGCGAGACATGCGAGGCGCTTCCAGACGCAGTGGCTCGGCTCTTGATGCGACCCAAGGTACGATGTCGCAGGGTCGGACGCAACGCGCACCCACTGCGTCTTGTCGAGCACGACGCGGCGCATGACCTCGTACTTCCAGCAGTTGTATCCTTGCATTTGGACCCGAAAGCGCGAGTTCACTGCTTCGAGACGGTGGACGTCTACGTGCGAGAGGCATTCAATCACGCGCGCGAGGACCTCGGGCGGGAGGGACACGAGTGTCTCGTCCATCGTGTGGCAGGAAGACGAGGGTCGGGGCTTGGACATGACGACGACGGCATCCGTTTGCGTCGAGGCTGTGGCTGTCGCGGCGCGCCAAAAGAACATCGCGGGATACAAAGTTCAAAATGACGGAATCCGTCGAACAAAAGATCGACGACGTTCGTGTGGTATCCGAATGCGTCCCTTCAACTTCAACCTTTTATCCGGATGCAGCCACGAGACTTTCCCCTTCGCTGTTGATCGCGTCCACATGCACTCTCTCCCAACACCACGGAAATGGCTTTCCCTCTCAAACGACACGGTCCATGACTGTCGATCCAATATTCCGTGCGCTCGTTGTGTCGACAGATTGGGACGATTTTCAGGGCTTCTGCAGCAACGGAAGGCATGGCGACATCGCTCACCCTCATTTCTGCTGGGATGCATGATGATGTTTCAGTGAGCTCTCGTTGGTTGAAGCGTCCTTCGCTCGGCGCTCGGTTTGAGCGCAGCGACAGAAGAGCGCAAATGCCACAACGACGACGCCTGGGGTGGTTGTGCGCTGAGTTGCTCAAAGTAGTAAAAAAGATGTTTCGAAATTCATTGGATCGAAGTATGACGAGGCATTAAAATGAAATCCGGCCTGTCCATTGGTGGATCCTTTCACCGATCAGCCAATGGGACGACAGATCTTTGACCCCCCAAGCCCACGTGGCCAAACTATCATCGTCCGTCCAGCATGAAGTGTACCGCCGCTGGAATGATCGCCGCTGTTGTCGTCATGACGACGGAAGCTTTTGAATCGTACCGCCTCCGCATCCCCAATGGGCTCAAAGTAGACGGAGTGACTGCCGTTGGACATGTGAACAAAGTGGGCGGTGGACGGCCGACCGACTTTGGCGTGGACTTCGAGCGCGCCGGAAGCAAGTGGACCAAGGCGCTGTGCGAGAAGGACTCGGACGGAGATGGCGCGACCAACGGGGAAGAGTTGGGGGATCCTTGTTGTACGTGGAAGGTTGGGCTTCCCGTCCGCGCAAACCCGACGTCCCCCGGGCACAACAACAAGTTCACGGCGGCGGACCTCGCGGCCCTAAAGTGCGACGTCGATGCCAGTAGCGCAAAAACATCGTCTACCGACGAGTTGTAGTCGCGTCGGTCGTTGCTTGCTATCGCATAATGTTGGAAATGTGAACCGACTGGGAGCAAACGTTAGACGTTGTCGAGGAGGGAGTACCATCTCGCCATGTCGATCTCGGTGAGAGACCCATGGGGGTGTCGTCGATGCTTCCCTTTGCGGGCAGATGGATTGGGCACATGAACGTCGCCGCGGTTTCTGCGCCTTCGATTGAGCCAAACCTTTGAAAATACATATGCGTGTTGAATCCGAACAATAGAGGTTGTTCCATTCCTCTTGGGTTTTGTATGCCTGTATCGGTCGACCACAAAACGTGCAAAAAGAACACACTAAAACAAGCGAGGAAGCGCGCAGACAGCGTAAGTTGACAAGCGAGAAGAGTAAGCGAGAGAGAAAGTGAAACGAGATGGACCTGGAGGAACAAGAGTTGCTGCAACAGTCTATGCAACAGGGCCTGAGTGGCCAGGAAGACTACAATGACTTGAACCTGCGCCCGAAAACTATGTTCGAAATGAAAGGCCGCGCGCGGCCGAGCGAGAACGCGGCCGACAATTACCTGCCACAATGGTCGAAAGACGGAGATGGGTTCAAGAAGCAATCGGCGGCAGCTGCCGCGGACGATCGCCGAAAAAACAAAGGTACGCGACCGTCGACGCAATGTCTTGAATTGACCCGCGCCAGTCGTGTTTCGATACACTAGAGAGGAACTCTTGGCACTGCATGTCGTGAGCACGTCGCCCCCAGAGTGTCCAGAGGGTACTCCCGTGATTGCACCGGACAGTCTGCCCCCCGTGGCCAATATCCCATTCGACTACGAAGAAATCTACAAACAGTGGGCATCGAACAAGGAGCGAAACCGGCAGCCCGGCCGCGGACGGGGTCAACCGCGAGACGGCACGAGCGGCAATGCGACACAATCTTCCTCGAGCAACACTCGAACGAACGGAAATAATGGCAGTGGGCGCATCGGTGGTCGGTCGAACGACAACGACGGCAACGCATGGGAGAAGGGTCGCCGCGGCAGCGAAGATTCCGCCGACACATCGGGTCGCAAGTGGAACGAAAAGGTTTGACATGTTTCTACCCATGCATCTAATATACCACAGCGGGGCGACGACCAGTGGGAACGCGGGGCCAGGGTGGATCTCAAGGACGAGCAAGATGACTTGTGGGACGATGTGGATCCCATGGGCGGCGATTCCAAGGACATGGTACGCTGTGCATGCGTCGTTGCCCTCGACTAACAATGGACAGGGGTTGTCGAATTTCGCGGAAGCAGCCGAACTTTTCCGGCGGGAAATGGACCAAATGCATCGCGATGGCGGGTCGGAGGTATATCCTTTTCTCGCCTGTCGACATCCATGCACTTTGCTCACCGTGGCGTGCATTAGTTCCGGCAGCAAACGCCGCAAGAGGACGTTGATCAATTTGCCGACAGTGTTGAAGAGGAGGAACAGCCGCCGATGTGGGACATGCCGGCAACGGACACCGAGAAGCCGCAAAACGACGCGCCTGCGTCGTTGGACCTTGCATCTTGGTCGAGCTTTGAGCAGCCTGCGCCTGCGTTGCGCGTGTCCCCGCCCGTCGACGCTTGGTTCTACTTGGATCCCCAAGGGCTGCAACAAGGCCCGTTCAAGTCGAGTGAAATGCGCGAATGGTTTGAAGCTGGCTACTTCAAGCCCCACTTGCCAATTCGATTTGGCAACGAGGGCGAGTTTGCGTCGCTGGCCAACCATTTCCGCCACGGCCAGATCCCGTTTTCGACGATCCCGAGCCCAAGCCCTCCCAACCACCTCCTCCAACAACAAGAACAGCAGCAAAAGGCAGCTGCCGCTGCTGCCGCCGCCGCCGCCGCGCACCAGCAACAATTGTTGCTCCAAAAGCAGCAGTTGGAACAGGCTCAATACCTGGCCAATCAATTGCAGCAACAACGTTTGTTGGAGCAGCGCCGCGCACAGGAAGAGCGCATGATCATGGAGATGCAGCGCATGGAACTGAACCACCATGCCGCCGCCCAAGAGCAAGCCCGTCTCATGCAGCAGTTTCACGGCTACAACAACCCCGTGGGGTCCCTTGGGTCTGTCGGCGCCGTTGGCTCTGGCTGGCCGCGCCAAGCGCTCCCCCGTGACAACATCATTGCTGGCGCTCGCGATAGCATGATGGGTGGGTTGGGCATGTACGCGCCCCCGCAACCGCAGCCTGTCGTGGAAGCTCCGGCTGATTTCGGTGCACCGGCGTGGGACACCAAGGACGAAGGCAGCTCGTCGCTGTGGCATTCGGCCGCGAAGAACGACCCAGAGCTTAGCGCTTGGGGCAAGCCTGCCGTCGTGGAAGACGAACAACCCGCGTGGACCAAGGCGGAGGCAGACTGGAACAAGGACCCGCCGTTGAACTCGTGGGGAAAACAAGAACCGGCCCAGCCGACAGCCAGCGTCGGTGGCTGGGGCCAGCCCGATGTTGCACCGCAACCGTCACCGACGTCGTGGGGCAAAGCTGCCGAGCCAACTGCCGAGCCTGTTGTCGCCCCCTCGGCGTGGGGCAAAGCGCCCGAGCCCACGCCTGCCGCGTCGCTGGGTGCGTGGGACAAACCTTCCAGTCCCATGGGCGCGGCACCGGTCGCGACACCGGAGAAGCAAGTGGCAAGGGAAGAACAAACGTCGTCGGGGTGGGAAGCCCCGGCGCCTGAAACCCCGTCGCTCAAGCAAATCCAACAAGAAGAGCAAGAGGAAATGCGACGTCGGTTGAAGCCCGCCAAGCAACAAAAACAAGCGCCTGCTGCCGCCCCGCAGCACCACCACGACGAGCCAGAAGTACAACCAACACCCGCCGCCCAACAACAACCTCACTTGGCCGACATGGGCCAACAACTGAAGCGCATGCTGGGCGTGGCCAACCCCAGTCCGCCCAAGTCGTCGTGGGGCAACGTGGTAGCCCCGACGCCCGCGCCCGTCGCGCGTTCGCTCTCCCTCCGCGACATCCAAGCCGAGGAAGAACGTCTCGCACAGCTCAAACGCAAAGAGCAGCCCGCCGCGGCGTCGTCCCGCTGGAGCAGTGTTGTCACGGGCACGACTCCCAACGCGGCCATCGTACCTGCCGTCGTTGCCGCCGCCGCGGCTCCCCGCCCCGCCCCCGTCGAAGTGAAGACGTCGCCCCCCAAGGACCGCGACGCCAGTTTCTGGAACTTCGATCAACAACCCGCAACTGCCGCGCGCGCGACGACTCCCAGCAACGCGTTTGGTGCCCAAAGCGCCAACGACGACTTGATTTCGTGGAGCGCCAAGCAGGTGAAAAAGCTCGGTGGCACGGAAGACTTGACGTTGATTCAATACTGCGCGACGCTGGAAGACCCGGGCGAGATCCGAGAGTACTTGGCCGCGTACTTGGGCTCGACCCCGAAAGTATCGGCGTTTGCGACCGAGTTTATCCAAAAGAAGAAGCAAATGGCAGGCAAAAAGCAGAGCTCCAACGACGCCAAGGCCGCTGCTTTCCAGAAAAAGAAGGGCAAGGGTCAAAAGGTCGACGCCAGTTTTCTCGGCTATTCCGTCGGTGGCAGCCGATCCGGCGACATCGAATACGGTTCATAACGAGTTAAGACTAGCGGCTTATCGATTTTGCAATGTTTCGAGAATCAACTCTCGCGAGAGCATGTGGAAGCCTTCCGTCTTGGTCACGTAATCGAAATGGCGGACGATAAAATGCATGCAAATCTCACGTAGCCGCAGCGCCTGCAACTCGTCAGCGGCTTGGAGCAAATACCCTGCGTTGTCCACGACCAGACCTTTCTGGACGATGGCTTCGCACAGGCCCTTGAGACGGTCGAGGCCGTACATGTCGGCGGCAGCATAGAGTTCGATGGCCATCTCCGCCTTCATCTCCATCGAGACCGTGTCGTTGTAGAGGTATTCGAGGAGCGCCAAAAAGACTGGGATGCGGATGGACGGGACTGTCACCTCCATTTCCCGCGACTCGCGCATGCCCGAGCTAAACATGGCCTACGCAACCAAAACGTCAACCACAGTCAAAGTCGGGAGAGAGACCTTGAAGTGTGGACAGCGGGCCGCCAAAATGGCCCGGTGGCCGTATATTCGTCGGGCTTCGACGACAAACACAACGTCGGCAAAGTCGGGCTGATCCAAGAGGGTTTGCATTTCTGCAACGTACGTTGAACTCAATAAAACCGGGCGAAATGCTTGGACAGGGTCTAGGTCAACTGTGTGACGACGACACCGACGACGTTCAAAAAAGTACCGACGAGGGCGACCGTGTGTTCGTTGTACGAGGCCACCGCGACGACGCGCTTGCCGTGGAGACCGTCGACTTGCTTTGGCAACGTCACTTTAAGCTGGTCGTTGTGCCCCAACTTGCCATGGTCGCCGTTGCCCCACGTGTACACTTCGCCATTGTCTACATGCGTGTCGCTCAATATCTGGCTCCTGTGGTAGCAGCACACTCACTTGTCAAGGCCACGGTGTGGCTCCATCCACACGTGATTTCCACAACGGTCTTGTCGCGCAACTTTTCAACGAGCGACGGAATTGTCTTGTTAACCTTGTCGCCGTGGCCCAGTTGCCCGTGTTCGCCGCCGCCCCAAGTGTAGATTTCGCCCGATTCTACGTGCGCATGTCGAGTCGTTTCAAGCAACGAGACAAAAGGGTTTACCCGTGACGGCGGCGGTGTGGAACCCCCCGCACGCGACTTGGCGGATTGGATTCCCCGCCAGAGTCTCGACGACACGGGCCACAATTTGATTCCGCTCGCTGTTGTGGCCGAGACGCCCAAACTTGCCTTCGCCAAACGTAAAGAGCTCGCCCTTGTCTACAACATCCACGTGAGGACAATGTCATCTCGAGACGGCAGCGTACCGCTCAACGCCGCCGTGTGGAAGCCACACGCAGCGATTTGCTTGATGCCCTTGTTCTTCAATTCTTCGACCGCGCAGGGTAAATATTGGTGGCCGTCGGTATCACCTTGGCCGCTTACGCCGTTTTCCTTGTCGCCCCACGTATACACGTCGCTGTTCTGCAGCAGCACGACAGTGTGCCGAGATCCACAGGCGACTTGATTGACTTTCAAGTTCGAGAGTGTCTCGACGAGGAACGGAACCGAATGCCCGACTTCGTTCCCGTGTCCAAGCTTGCCATACATGCCGCCTCCCCATGTGTAGAGGTCGCCAGACGTCGTGACCGCTGCAGTGTGGTAGCTGCCGCACGTCACCTGTTTGATGTGCTTGTTCTGCAGGGCTTCGACAAGCCGCGGGACGAACTTCCATCCATTGTCGCCGTGCCCCAAGCGACCGTCGTCGCCTCTTCCCCATGTGTACACGTCTCCCTTGTCATCCAGGACGACTGTGTGGCCGCTTCCACACGCGATCTGGACCACTACCTTCTCGCGCAATGCTTCGACGATGACCGGTCGATATTGGTCGCTCGTGTCACCCAGACCGAGTTGTCCATCTTCTCCACGACCCCAGCTATACACTGCGCGACGTCATCTTCCCATCGTCGTCGATCGAGACTTTGGACGTACCCGTCATGTCCTCCGAGCAAGCACTTGAAGATCTCGCCGAGACGTTGCAGAACGTCCAGTGCGGGTTTTGTGTTTTTCGAAATTACTTTTTTTTTCACTACATGTTTTATTTGGTCTCGTGAATCCTGCCAAAAGATCGTGAAAAAAGAAATCGCATGGAAGTGACTTCGGATGGGACGAGGCGCGGGGAATGGCGCCGCGGCTGCCGCTGCCTCGGCCACTACGCCCAGGGCACAATGGTTTGTACACGACAAGACAGCTTCATAATACATAGGTACACTATTACTTCTTCAACGCCATGATCACACCAATGATGATGAAGAGCATGATAACACCGCCGCCAATGTATAACCAGCGCTGCATTTTCCCGCATGCGCAGTACCGGCGTTTCGAATCGGCTGACCGGACCTGCTCCAGGGCTTTATGTGCGTTGTCCTGTGCAACATCGACGTTGTCAGCGATTTCGACCACAACTTCGTGCTGGTCGTTCACGAGACCGTCGATTTCCTTGTACGCGGCGTTGATCTCGCGTAGCTGGTGGTTGATGTGGATGATGTCTTCTTCCCGCCGGATCATGTCGTCTTCGTCGTATGTGGTGATCTGTGCTTGTGCGTAGAGCTGGTCTTCGTTGTAGTTGGTAAACGCCATGCCGGTCTGCTTGGCGTGCACAAACGACTCGGAGCTGCGGCGGATGTGGTTCACGGCGCTGGTTTCCGTGGCCACGACACTCTGGCAGGACTTTTGAAAGAGATCCAATTGGGTCTTGAAGTCCCCCGAGAGTTTCTTGACCGTTGTGGTTCGCATCTTCACGACGGCACCGCTCTGACCCTGTAGGTCGTTGTTGAGGAGCTTGAGGCGCTTCTGGATCTTGGACACGAGCTTGTTACCCTTCTCAACAAGCTCCTTGAGCTTCTCGTGGTTGCTGCGCGAGTCGAGGGACGTGCCGTAGAGGGAGACCTTTTGGTCTATCGAGCGCAGCGTCGCGTTGAGTTGGCCCACGGCCTTGGACACTTCTGCGACGAGCTTGTCGTACTTCTCGGCCACCATGACACCCGCTTTGGGGGAGCCGAACGAGTCGTATTGGTCGCGCATCGTGATCCGACCTCTCGGCGGTGACTTGGAGAATGATGCGGACGGCCTCCCTCTACCCAGCGCTGGGTGCCATTTTCGTCCAGTTACACACAGATGCTGGATCTGTGCTCTGCAAACACGCACGAAATATGTCAAATTTTGCAAAATTAGCGCATGGATTTCGTGATGAGAGAGACATTTACGCACCATAGTGCCATGCTCTCGATCGAGAAACCACACACTCTGGTAGAGTACAGAGACGAGTCGTTCGACGAGGCCACCAGAGGGACACAGCACATGCCTCATGCATGCCTCATACATATACGTCGTAGTTGACAGTGACGTTCCATTGCCAGTCAATCAAAGATATGTTCTCACTCTCAAGAACATTGACATGCCCTGTCGTCAAATTGAAATTTCAAAAATGCGATCCAGTATCTTGGGATTGCTGAATTGCAACGAACTAACAACCACCAAGTCCATGACAAGGATGCACGACCATGAGAAGCAAGTGATGGCAAGACGATTATTGTCGTCAACACCCCTGCGAATCAAACAGTCCGACAGCACCAAGTGGGTTGAAAGGCACTACTACTACGAAGGACTGACTGCATTTATGATATTAGGAGCTCTTCTTGGTCAACGCAAGGATGACGCCAATGAGGATGAGAAGCATGATGACGGCCCCGCCAATGTACACGTAGCGCATTTTCTTGCCGCATGCGCAGTAGCCCCGCTTCGTGTCCGCTTCCTGCACCTGTTCCAGCGCCTTGTGCGCGTTCTCTTGGGCGTCGTCGACGTGGTCCCCTATTTGAACGACGACTTCGTGCTGGTCGGTCACGAGGCCGTCAACTTCCTTGTACGCGGCGTTGATTTCGCGGAGCTGGTGGTTGATGTGGACAATGTCTTCTTCGCGGCGCATCGCGTCGTCTTCGTCGTAGCGGGTCACTTGGGCTTGGGCAAAAATCTGGTCGGCGTTGTGGTAGTTGTTGAACGCATTATTGCCTTGCATGTGAGGTTGCGCGTGGGCCGCTGGCATGGGCGCCGCCGAGAGCGCGGGGACGTGCTTGGCATTTTCGCTCGAGAATTTGTACAGATCGAGTTGGGTCTTGAAATCGGCCGAGAGCTTCTTCAGAGTCGTCGACCGCGCCTTGGCGACGGCACCGCTCTGGCCGCGCAAATCGTCGGTCACGAGCTTGATGCGCTTCTCGACCTTTCCAATGAGCTTGTCGCCCTTGTCGAGGAGCTCAAGCAGCTTGTCGTGGCTGCTTGCCGAGTCGAGGGACGTCCCGAAGAGAGAGACCTTTTGGTCGATGGCCCGCACGGTCGAGTTGAGCTGGCCCAACGCCTTGGAGACTTCGCCAACAATCTTGTCGTACTTGTCGGAGGCCATGATGCCGGCCTTGGGCGACTCCAACGAGTCGTACTGGTCACGCATGCTGCGGCGCTCTGGGGAAGGTGGCGACGACGACGCTGGTGGAGAGTGCACACTGCACACAAAGGGCAACGCCTGAAGTTACACACACCGCACTGTGGCAATGCTGGTTGGCTGATATTCCATTCATATGACCAATCAACAATGAGAAAGTGGTTGACAAGAAGCTTGCAAATCAAAGGGGCAATAGTATATTATTGACTGGAACTCCTGAACGGGAATCTATACGATCTGGGGGGTCATAAATTTGACGTAGCCATAGCGCACCAGCTAAGTTCACAATACTATTTATTTCCTCATTTTTCAAATTTGACTTTGAAACACAAACAAAATGGCCTAATTAGATAATTAATTTGAAATTGGGATTTCCGCAACGTTGTTTTGACTGTCGCGGGGACGAGATTTCTTGCCTTCCTTTGTTTGCACTTTCCAAAGTCCCTTTGTGGAGACATTCAAGGTTGTCGTTCGACCGTCTGTGACTCATTTCAATATTTGTCGAGTGAGATATGTGGTGCAACCCCTTCCTGACCTGTGAGTGTTGCGCTCCATTGGTTATTGGTAGGATGGCAAACAGGACGTTGTGCCCTTTCGTCATTTCTGGCGTCGGCATTCACATCCGTTCATCCGTCGAAACGACTTCTTTTTGAGTGCTAAATTTGGGACCAGTGGTGAACTTCAAGGATGATACAACTGGCGAAGAAGTTTTCCACCCCAGCATTCTACTGTACAATGTGTGGGCACGGTTGGTGGTGCCGCTGGAGGGCCACGAGGAGACCTCAGTTCCGTCCAGTTGAGGTTTCATTCAAAGCGATCTTGAGATATCTGCCATGGTTGACGGTATTAGCTCAGGGCGTTGTTGAAATTGCGCCATTCGCCGTCGATAAATAGCTCGGCCAGCTTCGTCATTGACACCCTTAAATTCATTGACACCCCCTTGGCCGGCCAAGGGGTCGTTACCTTCAGTATTCAAACATCAAGTATAATTTTTGAACTGACGGTGTCGTCCCTTCTCTGCGAATATAAAATTAGGCACCAAAACCGACGCAGCTCCACGACGGCCTGCGATCTATATATATATACACCTAGCAATATTAATATTATCGTTCAGATCTTTGTATGTATATTTGGTTTTCTTTATTAAAATTAATCAAAATGCCCAACAGGATGTGATGCTATTGGTCGTTGTGTCCTCGGCATCGATAGCCTCACCTCTGTCGGGTTGTGGGGACCATCAAACCGCAGTTCTCAAAGTGATCCGGGTTGGGTGTCCTTGAGCCCGAAAATATAATATAAAGTTTATATATTGCATGAACTATATATGCCAAAGCATGAAAAGTTTAAAATGAGGTCCAGACCGCCCCGAGTAAAGTGATGGTCATTTTCGGGCGGCTGGACGGGACAGTCAAAGCATTCTCCTTCCTCACTTTCCTTTTGAATTGTCGACTGACGTACTCGGAGAACTTCGCGATCGAAGAAGCTCCAAGATGTCGCTCGAAATGGTTCCGGGGGCCAAGTGCTATGTGCCTGATGAAAAGGACGTTTGGTTGCCGGCCGAAGTCATCGGCCAAAAATCTGGCACGAAAGAGATCACATGCAAAGTTTGGCTCGTCGATGGCTCCACAGAAGAGCGTGTCGTTGATCTCGACGACAAGAAGACCCGTGCGATGATGAGCGGCAAGGGTGAATCGTCGGACAACGTTGAAACTCTTCCCTTCCAAAACGAAAACGTTGGTGACGAAGGGATTGAAGACATGATCACGCTCAATTACTTGCACGAAGCCGCCATTTTGTACAACGTCAAGACGCGCTTCTTGAAGGAGCTGCCGTACACATACACAGGTGACATCTGTATTGCCGTGAACCCGTACAAGCGATTGCACGACCTGTACGCTGAAGAACAGCACATTCGGTACCTCAACTTCCCCCGCGAAGAATTGCCACCGCACGTTTACGCCACGTCCGTTGCGTCGTACGAAAACATGAAAACTGCGGGCCGAAATCAGTCAATTCTTGTATCTGGTGAGTCCGGTGCAGGGAAGACCGAAACAACGAAGATTCTCATGAATCATTTGGCGACGATTGCCGGTGGTATGAACGACGGCACGATCAAGAAGATTATTGAAGTGAGTCCGCTGCTGGAATATTTCGGTAATGCCAAGACCGTGCGTAACGACAACAGTTCTCGTTTCGGCAAGTTCACGCAGCTCCAATTCGATCGCGTGGGTACTTTGGTCGGTGCCAAATGTAAAACGTACTTGCTGGAAAAGACGCGTGTCATCAGCCACGAACACCCCGAACGAAACTACCACATTTTTTACCAGGTATGTTTTTCCTGTCATTACGTGGAGTTCTCGCTGATCGTGAGCGATTTGTAGGTCATTGATTCCGGCGACATTGCTAAGGATTTGTTCCTCGACCCCGCAGCCAATTACCGCTACATCGGCGAAAAGAGTACGGCGATGATCGAAGGGCAATCTGATGCGCAACACTTCAACATCACTGCGGATCGCTTGTCGTTGATCGGGTTTGACCACAACGCCCAAATGGACTTGTACAAGACGTTGGCTGGCATCCTGCATTTGGGTAACATTGCCATTATTTCCAACCCTGCCAACGACGAAGAATCGATGATTACTCCTGGTGACACCGCTGCTTCTCACGCAATCGCTCTTATGGGTCTCACACCCGAATCCTTGCAGAAGGCGTTGTGCTCGCGTACGATGCGTGCGAGAAACGATGTCTACAGTGTCCCACTCAAGAAGGTATGGTGTTGGTTTCAAAGTATTTCCCCCTCATCAACATCCTAGGAATTGGCAATGGATTGTGTTGATGCGCTGTCCAAAGCTATCTATTCCCGTGTGTTCGATTGGTTGGTGAATTTGATCAATGCCTCGTTG
>VJMH01000090.1:0-21378 GCA_009835185.1 Aphanomyces stellatus
AGTAAGATACAAATCCGACGTGTATGGTGACCGTCTTCATTCGAAATATTCCTGAAGGCACAAGGGACGAGCTTTCGTGAAATTCATCAAATTGAAACGCATCAGCAGATGGATGCGAAAAGAAATACCCCCAGTAAACCTGGCGTCAAAATTGTTCGAGATCTTACCGAAAAGAAGTCTATGAACAAGAGAAAATCTGCTTCAATGTTGCAGTGGTCGTTCTGGTTTAAAGACTCAAACATGCCAGGTGGAAGAATAATCCCGGCTCGCCAGTCCAGTCGAAAAACACTTTCTAGTCAACATTCTTCGCAATTGATGCGATGGGACTTTGATGCAGGCCTAGAATCTGACCACCTTCGGCAAATAGATAACCTGCAAACCATGTTTGGAATATTGGGAGCTCATTCACTCTTCGACATTTCGTTTGAATCCTTCCATGAATTTTTGAGCGATATGAAGTCAGGGTACAAGCAAACACCCGGCTTGCACTTCCAAAGGTACTATCACAACTTTAGTCATGCTATGGACGTGACTCAAACTATGTTTGCAATGTTGCACTTTATGGACGAATCTGATGACACTCTTTCAAACATTGAAAAGCTAGTTACTCTTGTGGCCGCTTTGGGGCACGATATTAAACACCCTGGTGTCAGCAATCACTATATTTTAGCGGCAAAACATTCGATTGCATTGGAGTACGGCGATGCACCTGCATGCGACGATGCAAAATGTATGCCTGTCAAAACATGGGGAGTACTTGAAAGAATGCATGCCGCAGAAACAAGACGCATTGTTCTGAAATACGATTTATTTTCAAAACAATCTCCTTCAAACAAACTGAATTTGGAACGGCTGCTTATGATTTGTATTTTGAACACTGACATGACTCAGCACGACGGACTTCTCAAACATATGAATGGATTGGTATCTCGACATGACCAAACTATGGCAGTTGAAGACACAACTGTTCTTTGCTCATTCTTTCTTCATTGTGCTGATTTGAGCAATGCAGCGAAGCCGTGGAAAACTGCTGAGCGTTGGGCAAATTTAGTGATGAAGTAAGAATGGAACAATATGGATCACATATTTCACATTCGTGTCTAGAGAATTCTTCGAGCAAGGTGATTCAGAAAAGCAAAACGCCATGCCTGTGTCACCTAATTGTGATTCCATGACAACAATGATACCAGAACTTCAAATAAAATTTATCAAATTTGCAGTCCTCCCATGTTTCACAATACTTGAAGCTTTATACCCCAAAGCAAGTGAAGCACCGAAGTTTGCCACTGAAAATATACGCCATTGGGAACATAAACGAGATATTTCACTAACGCTTGAACAACGTGTAATAATTCAATCAATCAGCGCAGAGAGTCAAGTGAATGAATGGAGCAAGATGGAGGACCATAAAGATCAAGGAGATGCGCATAAACGACGGAGAGAATGGTACCTTGCGAAGTCTTTCGTCAAGAATCCATTTTACGTTGCAGTTCTCACTGTTTCTTCTGTATATGCCATATTTGAGCGAGATACTATAGCTCTGTGGATTGACGGAAGCAAATGCATTACTTCCAGCATTGTTCGTTGTATCCTGATAGCAGTTTACATATTTGATGTAATACTTTCAATTTTGGCCAGTCACCAATATTTGGGGAGCTTCTACTTTTGGCTTGATTTGGTTTCCACCTTGTCTTTGATATTAGAAGCGATACACACGACTGGACTATTTTACGACGAATATGTGCTGCCTTCAATAATTCAACCACGAATGGTTCGTTTGGGTCGCCTTGTTCGTAGCTTACCACTGCCTCCTATTTTATATCGGCTGAAACATTCGTTGAAATCTTCGACAGCGAACAAAAAAACAGCAGTTGCATCAAACGAAACTTATCAATTGAACTCGAACATGGCGTTTCAACATGAAGATATTTCGAACTTGTTCGAACGTTTTGTAAAGAAAGGGAGCAGCGATATTGCACCACAAGCCATGTACGAGCTATTATCGGAAGCATACAATGGGGCCGAAGTCCCTGAACATGCCGTCAATAATGTTTTGGGCTACTTTTGCACCTCAACTCTCAAGAAGGATTCACCTTTTGATCAAGGAATTTCGCGCGATTCATTTGCTCGTGGGATACGCCAAATGGAATTGAAGCATAACGGAACTCATATCGATATTTTTGAATCTCACACAAAGGCAGTTGAGCGCATGGTAAGCACAAATACATATTCAAAATTTACGTTTCCCTAGGTAAGCCCAGAATTGAGTGACATTGTGATAAAGCGTATATTGATATTGATATTGGTCGTTCTTGTCATTATACCACAAATGAATTGGAAGAATAAAACAAACGCAGAATTGTATGAGTATAGTTTGATTGAATTGCATCGGTATTCATTTACTGCACTTCACCTTTCGGATAATGAAGCTGTACTTCCAGAGCCATTTGTTGAGGAATTAAAGTCTATATGCAGCACCTTGGATCTTCTATATCTACAACTCCATAATATTTCCCCCAATGATCTGAACTCTACTTTGAAAGAATTTTCAAAAGTTGAAGTTAATGGTTTCGACAATATCAAAAGCAAGTTTCGTCGCAAACAAATTGAAATTGTCCAGATAGTTGGGTGTACAGATGACGAGCTAGATATCGCGTTCGAAGTAATCCCACGAGAGGACAGCCAGTGTATATCAACTGCAATCTTTGATTTGAGGCGGCAAATGAAAAAAGTTTACGAATTTTCTATGCTGATCAATTTTCTAACTTTATTGAGCGTCGTTGCCTCAGTTTTGTACTTGGAATACGAAACTTATGCCACTGTTATTAAACCAATTGAAAGCATGCTTTCAGTTGTTCGTAAGTTATCAACGGAGCCTGTGACACCGATAAAAGTTCAGCCTGGCGAACCACGAAATGAAATATTGCAGCTTCAAAATACACTGGTAAAAATTGCTAGCTTGGTTCAAATTGGTTTTGGCGCGGCGGGGGCAGAAATCTTAGCAGGGAACATGCTAGAAGGTGACTTCAATCCCATGGCCCCAGGAAAAAAGGTCTATGCTATTTTTGGTTTTTGCAGTATTAGAAATTTTTTGGAGGCAACGGATCTTCTAAAGGAAGAAATAATGCAGTATACAAACCAAATCGGCGGGGTTGTCCATGAAAGTGTGGACAGTTTTGGTGGGCATGCCAACAAGAACATCGGCCAAGCTTTTTTACTCGTGTGGAAGGTGAAAAAAACGTCTATCGAAGTTTCAATTGGAAGTGGCTCCCAAGTTCCCCAGCACATGTCCCCAAAGAAAAACTCTTTACTCAGTGTAATGGAATCAGATAAAATCAATAGACAACTCGGGTGCTTAACTATCGCTGACAAAGCGCTGGTGTCGTTCCTTAAAATTCAATTGGACTTGTTCCATTCGCCGACATTGGACAGCTATCAAAAAAATATTCAATCGACAAAAGCGCAAAGAGCAGTTCCAATGGGATTTGGATTGCACTTTGGATGGGCGATAGAAGGTACTTGACAGAAATTCGTGAAGGACTAAGTTTCACTCCATCCAGGTGCTATTGGATCGGGATTCAAAATCGATGCATCGTATTTAAGTCCTGACGTAAATATGTCTGCACGCTTAGAAGCAGCGACGAAACAATTTGGCGTGACGATTCTTTTCTCTCATACATTTCACAAGCTTCTGTCACATCATATTCAAGATATGTGCCGCTTGATTGACTGTGTCACAGTGAAAGGAAGTGAGAAGCCATTGTCTCTATATACTTTTGATGTTTATCGTATATCTGAGTTGAGCAACCTCAACCTTGGAACAGAAGAACATCTTATTCAACTTCAATGCGGAATACCTGTTGAATTCCGTTCGTCATTCGACCGCGGAGTCAACAAATACCTCGAGGGAAATTGGCCTGAAGCGAGGTCATTTATTGAAGATGCGTTACGCTGGCAGCCCCACGATGGCCCATCGGAATCCATACTGAGAGTAATGGCCGAGGACAACTATGAAGCGCCAAGTAATTGGACAGGATATCGAGCATTAAGAGAAAAATAAAAGTCCTAGTGTATTATTTGTATTCACATTCACTTACTATGCGCCAAACTGTTCATAAACTGTTGTGCATCACTCTCCTTGCCGGCTTCGTTTAATCCAGGTTGAGCTTGATGAGGGTTAGCTTCGTAAGAATATGCTTGTTGAACTCCCTCTTGAGCATAGCCTTGAGCAATTCCTGACGCATCATACCATACACCATTTTGCAAAGTCCACCCAGCTGCAAAGTACTGAGCATAGTACGCTGATAAATCAGTAGAAGAAGCCGCCCATTGTTGTTGCAAAAGTTGTTGCTGGTCCCATTGCCCTTGGGTGTAGTAACCATACCCTCCAGCATTCGGAGGAGGATAAGCTGTTTCGGGCGTGGTGCCAAAAGCAGGAGTACCTTGCATTCCAGTTTCAGCTGACTTAGATTCCGCTGGAGCACTATTGCCGTGAGAAATAACATTTGGTTTTGATTCGCCCAATTGCTCCATAAACGATAGGTATTCTTTGTCAATAATCGCTTTTTCCTGGGCATCACCCTTTTGAGTACAATCACTCGTAGGATGACTAGTGTCACCACAAATCGAGCATCGAACTTCAACAGGTTTGAATGTCTTTTCTCGGTTGGGGCATTCCCACTGTCTGTGTCCCTTTTCACCACAAATATGGCAATAGTCGTCATCACGCAATGTCCCATTGATCAATGCCAGTTCTCGCAGTTGTTTTTGCTTGTGAGAGTTATTCGTATCATCCACTGGCTCTAAAAGCCTTGCAACTTCAACAGCAGCTCTTTCAATGTCTTCCTCGCGATCACCAGTGATTAGAACGTGCAAGTCCTCATGATCATCAGACGTAAGTTTCTTCCCCTTGGAGCCTTCCTTGACACTTCCTCGACCACGAATAGCAATACGACAGTTAAATTCTTTTTCCATTCTCTTTTGAGTGTTTCCGCGAGGTCCAATGATGAGTCCGATAAAATTGTAAGTTGGGTACTCTTTGATTGGAATAGGAAGCTTTCGCTGCAATCTCGCCTTCAAATATTCAGGAGGGGGTTTAAATAGTGGGTTAACTTCGACCAATTGGCCAATGATATCCATTCTTTCGTTTTCGTAGATAGCCCGCATTCGCGCCTCACGAGTGTTCAATTTCTTTCCCTGAGCGTCATACACTGGCGGTGGCGAAGGTGATCTATTCGGATCTCGTCCAACAATTGCTGCGTCTTGTGCAACAGTGGCCATTTTTAGGGCCAATGCATCTAATTTTGCACGGAGAACAATTGACTGTTGTTCAGCAGCCGACAAGTGCGACGAAACGCCATCTACACCGGCGGCACCAACAGGCGCCCACCTTGAGGCCTTTTTCTTGGGTAATTCCTCCTCTGTTGATTCGACAATAGCACCCCAGCGCGTCTTTCTAGTTGAAGTAGGCGCAGGTTCACTGTCCCCACTTTCGGGAACTTCACCCCATCTACTCTTTCGGCGGCGTTTGGTTGGCCCCTCGACATCTTTTGACTGGTCCAATTGATAGATTTCGCTGGAGGGTTGTTCCGAGGCTGGTTCTGCCTCAAATCCTTCTTCAGATGATTTCAGAAAAAGGCGTTGGACGTCGCGATACGAATCCCAAGTTTTCAAATCTTGCCAAAACAATGGGATGGTGCCATATTTTTTGGCATACTCAGGCTTTGAAAGGAACCACTTCTTCATTGGCTGAAACGTCGTGCGCATGAGCGCCTCGCGTTCTTGCAGCTCTTCTCGCGCATACACATCGTCGGGATTGGACCCATCCATTGTGCGCCGGATTCAACGATGTGAATGGTTCGATTTGGAGACTGTTGTGGTGATTCAAAATCGAGACCTTTTCTCGAATCGTTCAACCACAAAATGCATTTAGTATAACACTTTATACTATAGGGTATTTGTATGATGTCTTAGTTTTATAACATACGATACATTCATTCCCACAACATGTACGAATATGATGTCTCTATATATTTATACTCACACTGTATAAATTTCTACAACCAGAGAAGTGAAACAACACGACCATGGGATTGTGTCTTTCTCCAAGGGACGATGTGGGAACAAAAACATCTTGACTGAGAAAGGGAAATGGAGCTCGCCAAATCTCCAATTTGGCGGGTCTTGTTCGAGTGTGTGGCTTTGGCTTTCCTTGCAATTTGTTTTGTCACCCAGATGACTAGGCGTGGCGAATACCGTCTATCCATTCAAACGCGAAGAATTGCACCACATTGCAAATACTTCAACAGATTCTGATATTACAGACTTCGTATATGTACTCAATCTACAGCAAATGGGACTTGCGCAACTCGTTATACTTCCTGTACACGTAGAATGCACCACCAAGCAACCCAATCGAGACCAAAACAAACGGAGTCTTCCACCCGCCCGCAGCGTCAACCTTGCCCGACAATTGAACGTTCACATCGTTTTCCAACGAGCTTGCGATGGAGTTGATTCGAGAATCCACCGTGTTCTTCATGTAAGACTCCACTCGGGCATTCAGGTCCAATAGCTTTTCGTGAATTTCAATTTCGCGGACTTTGACTTTCTGAATGTTCTTCGTAGTGCGTTCCTTCAGAGCAACTACTTGATGTTCAATGTCGACCTTCGAGTTTTCCAACGACTTCTCAAGGATGATCAACTTGCAAGAGTTGTCACAGTGTTCACTCTTCAGAATGTCGTTGTGCTCCTTCGAGTAGTTGTTCCAGTAAACGTCCGAGTCGGCCAATTGCATTTCAACATCATCAGCCTCAGCGTAGCTATAGAAACTTAACACATCGTGGTTGTCGGCCAAACCACCGGTGGACCCTGAAATACCAATGGTCGCAGTGTTCAACCAATTCGACGCGAACGGCAAATCACCTTCGTAGCAAGGCTTCCACTCGGCAGTTGACTTCGGGTCGACTTCGAGTTTCAACTTTGAACCAGACACCACAATCCGCAACCGCGACGAGCTGAACACGGGGTCGAAGTGGGCACTCTCTTCGTGATAGCGGAACGCCGCATCGCAACCGATTTTAGTTTCTTCTTGCAACTTTTCGAGGGACTTGGTTCCGTCGTTGATTTGAACTGTGACGTCTTTGTGGCCACCCTTGTGCTCGGGGTTGACAAAGGTGTCAATGACAATACCAACACCAACAAAATCCGACGTGAAACCGTGGTTTTCGCCTTGCTTGTGCGACGGTGTTTGGGTCATCCACAACGCGAGGCCGTCGCCGAACCATTTCTTTCCTTGCCCCGAAATGCGGAATTGGAGGACAGCCGAGAAGGTATCACGTTCAAGCGGCTCGGAGTTCCAAAGATAGCCGCGCTTGCTTTGGCGATCTGGGGTCAAACGAATGAAGTTCTTCATGACTTCCGTCGAGCCACCTTGGGACCACTTTCCACCAAGAACACGGTTGCCAGATTTGTCCACATTCTTGAAAGGGCCGGCAAATGAGTGTTGCTCGAGTTTCACGCCTTCAACGAGTACTTGGTTAACCAGCACAAGCAGCGCCACAATCGAAATCGACAACATCAAATGCCGCAGTTCCAAGCAAATTGAAATATGGCTTAATTGATTGAACAATTTTCCTCGACAAGCCCGCAGCTCATCAAAATGGCGAGCACGGGAGAGCCCATGCAGTACTGTACTGATATGTCGTACATTACGATACATTGGATACATTGCTTTGCTGGCACATCTCACTGACTATTGGCAATTGTCAATCCCAGCCTTCGTACACGTACTTACGTACGTGTTTACGTATTATTTTGCAGTTTGTTGCAAATGGAATAGTAAAAGAACAATTCGGCTGAGTTTTTCATTCAAATAGCTGCGTCTTATAGGTTAAAACATCTTCTCCATGCAAATTACTCCTCAAAATTTATGTTTTAACTGATGATGGTCGATGAAAGTTTTAGTTGAATATCCCAGTCAAAATTCGGCGAACGTCCCCAAGTCTTATGACAGCCCTTTATTTACACCAAAGCAGAGTGAATCGCTGCCCCTGGTCAACGAACGGAGAGTCGTTCGTAAATATATACTCATCCAGTTGCATTGTGCTTGGAGTTTGCATGAATTGTGGTGGAATGCCAATTCCTTCGTTCAAAAGCATTATGAAATGAGTTATATAGTGAATAAAATCCTGAACTCTCCGGATGAATCGCTTCCCGTAAGGCCACGTGTTGAGCGACACGCGTCGTCTGGGCGGGTGAACCAACAATACCTATTTTTAGTGCTGTGAGTCCTAATGTCAATTTTCCAACTTTTGAAATCAATTCGATATTCCTTATGTAATAATTTCAATTTAAGTCCAGTGTTTTTGTATGTAATCTTATATAAATGAGTCGAATTCAGGATCATTGGAGGATATTCATTTATCTGGATTCATATTAGGATTTCGAAGTTATCCGGATTGTTTCGCTTTGCATTTTGCACAGTCGGCGATTGCGACTTCCGAAATTTACTTGTGTCTCGACATCCCCTGCTCGTTGACGCCCTGAATTGACTGTCGACATGGCCTTCTTGCCATTGATTAAGCTCTTCGCAATTATCTCATTGTGGTCTCCTCTCGTTTTCGCCGAAAAGATTGAAAGCCTTTCGTTCGATGGTCCCTACGATAACATTGACAGCAACGGCCAACGATTCATTAACGGTACCTGGATCACCGGGGGGTCTGCTGAAGTGAAAAAAAACTTTGTTCGCCTTACGACGGATCGTCAAAACAAGAAGGGCTACATTTGGAACAATGAAGTTATTTCGCGCGACACGTTTGTCACTGTGCTCACGTTCAGAATCTCTGGCCAGGGAAAGAAATGGTTTGGAGATGGCATAGGTCTGTGGCTTACGAAGAATCAAAATTATGTGTACGGTGAAAATCATGGATTCACGTCCGATTTCTCGGGAGTTGGCATTATTATGGACACGTTTGTCAACCCTGACCACAAGGGTGGTCACAAAGACATTTCTGTCCAAATCAACGACGGGTCGAAGTCGTTGAAGGACCTGAATGATGAAAAAAAAATCGGTTGCGATGCTTCTTTGCGGTACCATGAAGAGAGCGCGGCCTTCAGCCCCGCTCACAGTGCATCGAGGATCAAGGTGAAGGTTGCTCAGCAAACATTAACTATTGACGTGGACGAGAAGAGCAATGGCCAGTGGAAGCGATGCTACGAAGGTGCTCTTCCTTTTTCGAGTGATTGGCTTAAAAATTCTGCTTTGGGGATTACCGCGGCGACTGGTGGCGTTGCAGACAATCACGACATATTGCGCTTGTCTACATTTGATGATGTGGACGACAAAGATATTACTGAAGCAGATTCCGCCACATTGCTGCAGAATATGTCAAAAGACTACAGCAAGTGGTTGAACGAGCCCTCGTGTCATACTGACTGTCGAATTGCTGTTTTGACCAAACAAATTGAAAATTTCCGCCTCGAGTCTGAGCATGTTTTGACCGATTTGAAGGAAAAAACTGCCCACACGATTGGAAAATTGCGCGATCAAGAGCAAGCCAATGAAAACAGACTTGAAAAAATCTATCAGCGTGTTGTTGGAATTGTGGATACCAGCGTGCAAAACAAAATTGCAAACACTGCCAACGAAGTGAAGGCAAAGATTGATGATAAAGTGAAGAATATTTCGGTTGGCGGTGGCTGGAAGCTTCCGTTTCTGATCCTGCTCATTGTTTTGATTGTGGCTGTTGGATTCGCGTATCAGAAATATCAAGCTTTGAGAAAGAGTCATCTACTTTAGCTTTCATTCAAGCTTGCCACGGGCATTCATACTAAAGCAACATTGAAAATATTTCATTCGATACATGCTGTGACAATGTGAAGTTTTGTTTAGAAAGTGATGTATTTTAGACTAACATGTATCAAATGCTTAGTCAATTTAAAACTGAGTTCGACAGCTTTTCGTCGCAATAATTAGCCATGCGTTTCCTGACGGACAAGAATTTTGAATGAACTCTTCTTTGAGCTTTCTGACGCAGATAATTTTTAAATAATTGAAGTTATTACTTCCTTTGTTTCAAAAGTCTGCGACCATTTGACTTCCAGTGAACCCAAAATATGATTTTTTGTCCAAAATCGACGAGGTATATCTTCAATATACGGGTTAGAAGGAGCCAATCAAACCCAAAAATTTACTCGTCAGCCAATCACAGTGAAAACATTGGGAAATGGTCCCAGAATTTTGACAAAAGTGGTTTTCGAAATGGTCCTAGATTTTTGAAACAGAGGTCGTGCATGAGAAATTTTAGTTTCTCGTGAATATTTTTAAATAATTCTTCTATAATTTACTCTGAACAACAATCAAAACTCCTTCGAATTTTTCATAATTTTTAATTCATCCACAAGACATATTCATTTATATTATTTATTGATATTTATTAAATCCAGATTGCATTCATGTCAGGTTCACTGGGCATTTGTGGCACAGTGGCTGAAGACTTTCGAGTGCTGAAAATGGGTGTTTCAAACCGCCAATTTCTCCTGTTTGCTTTGCTGACATCCGTTCTCTCTTTCTCGGAAGGAGGTGGTAAACCAGATGCATTCGATGTTGCCGATCAGGATCATGATGGTGTCATTCAGCGTGAAGAGTTTGTGAAGTGGTCCCAAAATGTTCGGAACGCGATCAATCCACTCTTGGTCCCGGATGAAAACGCACTCGACCGTCTGCCCCTTATAACAAACGATAGAGTCAAACCAGAAGCTACCGATGATGGATACAACGCCGCTGTGAAGAAAGGGAAGAACAGTGCTGCAAATAAGTTCTGGTCCGGATTCATCAGTGGAATTGTTACAATTTGGGCGACTGAAGTGGGCGATAAAACGTTCTTCATTGCTGCAATTTTGTCTATGAAACATGACCGGATTGTTGTATTTGCGGGTGCAATCAGTGCCCTTATTGTTATGACAGTATTATCAGTTGTGCTTGGAGGTGTAGCTGCCTTGCTACTGCCCCCGTGGCTCACCCACTACGCCGGCGCTATACTGGTAGCTGTGGAAAATTGCATCATCACCTCACTATTTTCCTCAGTTTGTGGTTTTTGGTGCAAAAATGCTTTACGACTCGAGAGAAATGAATGCGAAGTAATAATACTTCATGATAAGATTTCATAAAGTTCTGACATAGTGGCCCATCCGAAGAGCTCACTGAAGTTGAAGAAGAACTTGAAGGAAAAAAAAATGCTGAAGAAGCTGGGTATATCTTTGTCGTTCTTGTAAATTCTTGAGATTAAAGTCTAGAAACGCTGAAAGTGGCACTATTGAAAGTGTTCCAAAGGCGGTTGGTGCAGAAGGCATGTTTCAAGTTTTTTCCCAGGGTTTCTTGCTGACGTTTCTGGCTGAATGGGGTGATCGTTCTCAGGTATTCATGTTTTAATCACGTTGGTTGTGACGTCAATTAGATTGCTACAATTACCCTGTCTGCATCGAATGATGCATTTGGCGGTAAAAATTGCCCTTTATGTTTTTCTAAACTATTTTAGTGACTCTTGGTGCCATTTTGGGTCATTCCATGTGCACCGGCTTGGCTGTCGTCGGTGGTAAATTTTTGGCCTCACGAATTTCAGAGAAGACTGTCACCATTGTTGGAGGGGCAATGTTCTTGTTATTTGCTCTCCATGCTTTTGCTTTTCCTCCGCATGATTAAACAAATCTTTGCACCTGCGATTGTTCTTAGAAGGCGTAGTATAATTGTTATGTTTTCAATAAATTGAAAATGTATTGATTTACAATAGATAGCCCACGTGTTTCAACTCTCATTTTCTTTCTCAATGCATATAACATCAATGTAGAATTGGCAGATGCGGTAACAAACCCGGCCACCTTGATAGTGGGTTATTCAACGTTTTAGCGCACATCACACACAAGACTTGGTGAGGCCATCTTAGGGAATATATCTCTAAAAATAAATATATAGAGTTTTTGTCACCTGTCATAAATTATACAACAACACCGGACAAAGATATTTCTTCTTTCCTCTCTTGCAAGGGGCTTGTGGAAGGACTTGACCTCAATTGCAATCAACATGGCTTTGGTTTCTGCTTTTAGAAGTCGCGTGGGCAAGCTCAATACGAAGAAATTGTTTCCAACCCGATTTTTAGCAACTTCAAATTCCCTTGATCACCGAGGAACCAAAACGACCTACTTGAATTGTTGCAATTTTTCACCAGCCCTACCTTCCAAGATGTCTGTTTTCTATTCCAAGCCGTTTTCTTCGTCTTCACGAAGTGAAATGGGCGTTTTGTCTTGCCCTCAATGTGGAAATGGATTGAAATTGGCGATCGCTGTGGGGGCCCAAGATATATCTAGAACGACACCGACCAATAGCTTGAACAACGTTTCGAGCTCGTCTGACATTCCTGTTGTTCCAACACAACTTGACGAAGGCGATATTATATCTTGTGAAGAGTGCAAAATGTACTACGCTGTCAAGTCTGTTGGAGGGGTGAACTCGAGAGTAAACAATAGCAGCAGCGAATCTTCGAGCTCTCAATATTTCTCACCTCCAAAACATAGGCTGACAAGTAATAAATAATTCCTGTTTATATTTAACATTTTGTTTTGTAGCTGAGGGTGAGTTCGATCGTATTGTTAGTGGTTCAACTCGTGAGAGTCCCAAAAGCGAGGGGGCTGTATTAACTCCCCGTGAAATCTTCGAAGGGCTGAACAAGTATGTGATTGGACAAGTTGCTGTAAAGAAGTCATTGAGCGTTGGAGTGCACAACCACTACAAAAGACTCAATATGAACTCGAAGAAGAATAAATCCGAAAAAGAACCTGGGGCCACTTATTCGTTGGGCCATGGTATTCATGTCGAAGAAATTCCCCCAGAAGGCTCTCCGAAGGCTGGTTCCAATGATAATGACGTGGAATTGGACAAGACAAATATGCTGATTGTCGGTCCTACTGGTTCAGGCAAAACTCTCATGGCCAAAACATTGGCTCGAATGGCGCAAGTACCTTTGGTTATTGCCGATGCAACGTGCTTAACACAAGCGGGTTATGTTGGTGAGGATGTTGAGTCAATATTATTCAAATTATACCAAGCTGCAAATTATGATGTTGAGGCTGCACAGCGAGGAATTGTAAGTTGTTCCATTGTTCTTGCACTTACCGCTCGCTCTATTAGATCTACATTGATGAAATTGATAAAATTTCACGAAAGAGTGAAAATGTAAGTCACTTTGAATCAATAGGAGTATGCATTATGAAAATCGTAGGTCAGTATTACTCGAGATGTGTCTGGTGAAGGTGTCCAACAGGCTTTGCTAAAAATGTTGGAAGGTTGCGTCGTTAATGTTCCAGAAAAGGGAGGTCGGAAGAACCCTCGTGGCGAATTTATTGCAATTGATACGTCCAATATTCTTTTCATTTGTGGCGGCGCATTTGCTGGATTGGAGCATATTATTTCACGTCGAACAGCAAGTGCCTCTATTGGTTTTGGAGCGCAAATGCCAAATACCAAGCTGAAGGAATTGGATCATATTGGGAAGTTGCTTAGTCAATCCGAGCCCCAAGACTTGGTGTCATATGGGTTGATTCCAGAATTTGTTGGCCGATTTCCTGTTGTTGTAAGCACATTGGGTTTAAATCGTGAAGAGCTGGTGCGTGTTCTCACGGAGCCAAGAAACTCTTTAGTCAAACAATATCAAGCTCTATTTGCTTTGAACAACGTCGAATTTCATGTTTCCCAGTGCGGTCTTGAAGCTGTTGCAGACCTTGCCGTGGAGCGTAATACCGGGGCTCGCGGTTTGAGGGCAATATTTGAACGGGCGTTAGTGGACACAATGTTTCATATTCCCGACATGGATACAGTAAATGCAGTGTATGTTGATGGAGAGGTAATCATGGGGAAAAAACAACCCGTGTTAATTCGAAACAATGTCTCCCTCCAAGAATACTTGCATGAAATGGATAAAGATTACGAAGTGGAACACCCTGCAGCGTCAGCGATGTAAAATTTAGAGGATGTACACTTGAAGTATTTGCAAGCGCATCTTAGATAAAAATGAAAATATGATTTTTTACTTGTTCACACATTACACTGTATTTTGGGGACTTTCGTGCAAATGGAGGTTGTGCGGGCCGCATAATCTATTACCTGCGCATCGATATGCTTTGGAAACTAGCTGTGTTGTAAAAAGCTGCGACTCGAGCATTAAATGAAGTACAGGAGTTTCACCTGAAACGTTTCCACCCAAAAATATAAACCTTTTTATAGGTCTTCATCATGATTGCAAGGGAACTGTACACGCTTAACACAAAGTGAATCGTTGAAAGCTCGGCCCAAACAGCTCAAGAATGGTTTTACCGAATCTTGCTGCAAACGACCCCGAAATCCGTCGTGCGGAAGCTCGTAGGGCTAGAGATACTGAACGCGTGAAGAAATTACACGACGGAAGACTACGAAACATCGGAGTGAGTAGTCGATGTCTAAATTTCTCAACATAAATACTGCGTGCAGGCAGATATTGTTGGCGTAAAGAATCAAATATTAGAGAAAAAGGCTCGTGAAAAGCAACAGACTCTTGAAGATGATGTTTACGGTTCATCATTGAAGCACCAAATGTACTAACAGATTGGCTAGCTCAAGAGCAGGAGCAAATTCGACGGTATTTGACCCGTTTGGAAGCCGATGAAGCAGTTCAAAAACGCGAAGATGCATCGAATCTTCGACAAGAGTGGATGAACCAATCAATAACGCGAAACGAACGACGAGAGGCTGACATCGCTCGGAGCACAAAAGATTTTTCAGCCCTGAACATTGACACATGTAGCATTTCAACTGCCCAAAAGTTTGACGGTGAAGATTTAACGCGTCACGAACGGCAACGACTTCAAGCTACTCAAATTCGGGATTGGACATTACTTCAAATGAAGGAGAAACATGCGCGAGAAAATCAGGAATCCGAAAGAGAAAAAGCATACAGCGATACTATGCGAGGCGTAAGCAACTTACAAAAAGAAGCGGAAGAGGACTTTGAACGCGAAAGAGCTTCTCAAGCAATGGAAGTGCGCCGCTTCAATGAAGCAATGGCGGCAAACCAGAGAAATCACGAATTGAAGTTGAAGGGGAAAAACGAAAGGATGAACGAAGACGAAATCATAACTACCGTGAAAAGTGACTTCCTTAGTGAAAGTACGCAACAATCAATGACATCAAACTCTGGGCGAGTAAGAGTGGACCATTGGAAAGGAATGTCGAAAGATGAAGCTACTCAAATTATCCTATCAAATGATGAACTTCTTCAAGCCAAGCAGCAACAGAAAATAGCGGACGAAAATTCTGAAATGGAAGAAAGTCGTATTCAAAACGAAATCCGTAGACAAATGACTGAATACCAATACGAAACTGAAATGAAGAGAGCTCATACTCATTTGGAAGTACAGCAGACATTGAAACGACAAGCTGAAGAAGCCAAAGAACGGTAATTCACTTGTCATTTTCAAATTTGACTGCATTTCAACAGAGAGAGAAAACAGAAGGAATTATCTCAAGGCAAAATTGAAAAAGGGTTCTTCAATTCATTTGGAAAGTCGTTCAGATAGATGCGTTTGTATCATATAGAGGAGCCTTCGTAATATATTTCATGTAAATTTTGTTTCTTGAAAATTTGACGCGCAAAGTTTAGTTCTCTTGCATCTTCAACAGTAATTCTTGCAATACTGTGCAAGCATTATTCAACTCAGTCGATGGAATTATATCAGCAGTCGCAGCAGATATTTTCGAGTCATGTATATTTTTGATTTGCAAGCATGTCGACCAAAGGTAGTCAATATTACTGGACGCGTCATTACTAGTAACATGTGAATTGATCATGCCATTATCCAATATCTCCCGTGGTGGCAAAGTTGCAGGAGAGGCGGGCCATTCAGGTCGCTATCATAATTGAATTACTCCTGAGTGTATTTTAATGGAGTTTACCGTCTTCGTTTTGTCATCTTTCGAAAGTATTTCAATATGTTTATGCATCTTCTGCACGTGACTTCTAATGAATGCTCGTATGGATTCGGTGTTGTTGATTGTCAAGTTTGACTTGGATAAAAACTCATAAAATGCTGCCATGCCGACTGAAATCACAGGCCAATCGCAATTCGCAATTAAATTGTAATAAATAATCATGATTTGTTTAAAAGCAATCTCCTATTCATAGAAATTAGATGTTAGAACGGGGATCACTTGTACAAACACCCACCATATCACTGTTATCCAGGGGGATTTGAATATTGGAAATATGTATCATGAATTCTGACACAACAATGGATGTCTGAGATGAGAAGGACAATTGAACGAGGGATTTGAGCATGTTAAAGAAGTAATTTTCGACGTTTTTCTTCAGGTTGTAATTCAATATCTTGACCATGAAGAGGCTTGTTGAAGCAATTCGATTTGTTGTTCTAAACTCCATTAAACACAATTTCAAGTAAATTTTACGTACATGTGTTCAACGTCTCGAGTCGAAACAACATCCAAGATTTCATTCAGCAAGGGTACCAACAAATTTCGGACTTCTTCAACGTACGGTTGGTCTTCTTCATTTTGATAGTAATTGTTTGGACCACGAGCAAATATTGCTCTGAGCACCAAGAGAGTCGAATCGATCACGCGCCAAATTCCTTCGTCAATTGAATTGGAATCCTTCGCTTCCTGGGCAGCAATTCGTACAGCGGTTCCGCAACATTCGTAACACATATAGAGATATGTTTCAATGAATTGATTTCGGGAAGCGCTTTCAATATGATTGAGGAACTCACACAACCGAACAAAATTGTCTAAAAATTGGATATTTGCACTGACAGTTAAGTTAAATGTATGATATGGTCCGTCTGAGCAAATGGGTTCAACTGTATCAGCAAAAATGCTTATGCACATCAACTACAGGCAGACAATGTTAAATTGGCCAACTATTTTTCTAAACCTTTTGAGACTCCTCCATGTGAGGAAATAAGATACTTAGTAATTCGCACGCCGCCAAACGATCGTTCGAATCAATTCTTGAATCAATGCAAACAATATAGTCAAGTAAAACGCTTACAAATTGATCTCCTGCAATTGGAAAGTGCTTGTTCCTAATATTTTCTGGTGAACAATAAATACTTCACTCATTTATGTACCAGATAATGAGGGTTTCCGTCCATACTGCATTAAAGAAGTAACGTTCGCTATCTTTCGCTTGTAGGTAGCAATTCATAAATTCAACCTACGGGCAATTGTTCGAAGGTTTTAAAGCTCCTTTAAAAAATACCTGGAGAATTTTAGATGCAGGGCTTTGTGTAAGCAGTAAGACAGCAGGTTCAATGAGAAATTGAAGCAATGTTGTGTTTCGTCCACTCCCGATAAGACTCGACAATGATTCGAATGCTCGTAAGCAAGAATTCAAAAGTAAATATCCACAACGTGAGTTCAAATGTTGTTTGTCTCCCTGCGTGGGGCTGACAAAATTTCTCGTATATGCCAAAATAAGCAATGCATTTTGAAGGCACATGACATGGGAATATGAATGACGCTCGAACACAAGTTTTAAGAGGCATGAACCAAAACGGGAGGATGTTGATTCCATGTCGACTGAATGGTCTTGGGACAACGAGCTTTGAGCACAAGTTAGGACATCTTCAAGCAAAGTGGCAAAAGAGTTTCGATATTGTTCGTCGAATGGATGCTGGTATTCATAGCGAAACACGGCGTAGCAAATATTTCTCAAGCACTTCCAATAGTCTTCTACCTAACGACAAAGAAGGATAACGCGAGCAAGCCATGAGATATACCTTTTGTTCATCAGAAGTGTTCGCTATATTTGACATGATACTCTGAAATGCTTTAAGCAATATTCGAATTGCCTATGATTTGTTTGAAATTGTGCAGTCGCTTGAGCATACCTGAAGTTCTTGAAAAACTGAAGAATAGTTCACTGGCTTCGATGTGTTTATTTCAGAGAAGCAGCGGAGATAACATTTCATGGACTGCTTTGCCTCATACAGGACTCTATCAATTTGAAATCGATTTGATGTGGTCAATAATGTCCTGTAAGCATTGCATATCTTCGTTGTGCTCTAAAGCACGTTCGTCAATATCATGGAGAATGGAAGTATAATACCCTCCAAATCAATACAAGCAAATTGAAATCTATTTCCCCGTTTTCAAGTCGAACAAAATTCTGGTACGCCAACAACGAATCCAAAATCCGCTTCAGAGACTCATAATTGTGTGCGTTGTGTTCATCGGCATTAATGGATGAGGCATGCGAAATTACGTACGAACATCCAGCCATACACGACTGAAGCATGAACTGATGTGTCAGTGGAGACGTATTGCACCGTATGGAGAACATGTCATTTGCTCGGGCAAAAACGTTGGGAATGAATTGAAGAACTTTGTCGTCAAAGCTACTACTGGGCGACGACAAGCTTCTCATTGTTTCAAGGAAAGCACTTGTACCATCCACATTCAAGGATGTGTCCATGCATTTGTCGTTTGATGATGATTTAACACATGAATTGAACAAGGAGTCAAGATCGACCTATGATTCCCGCATCGTTACATTGCAATCGGATGACTGTGGTATCCTACCATCTTAAGGCGTGATTTTTCGTCTTCGTCGACTAATGTAGGAGGGGCAATGGTTCGTGTGGACTCCTTTTCGTGTGTAAGCTGAGAGATTTCGTCCTCGGGTGGGGTAACCATCAGTAGTGTGGTCGGCAAAGATTTTGGCGGGACCAACGTGGTCGCGAAGTTTACAAAATCAGGGTTTCCCGCCAATCAAGGCCTGTAATTTTTGGCATTGCACCCAATCATATCAGACAACTCTCCGGTTCAGTATCCGGATTGCTCAATTGAACACCTCAAGTGTCCCTCGACAGCCCGCCGACCAATATGGAGGCGAGGGTCAAACTCCATGGCGATCGGACCTCAACGGCATGGTGGTACTCCTCTCTCCAGTTGTTTTGGTCGACCTCCTCAAGAAACCCTCCAACCGATAACAATCTATGACCACGTCGTCGTCAAACCGACACGTTGACAAAATGACCGTCTTAGCGTCCATTTGTTGACTCTATTTTTCGCGACCCGCCGCCACTCTACGTCTTGAGACCCCACCACGGCGTTATTTTCTTCGATTGCGAGCCGCCATCTGACCAGCTCATCCGCTCGCCCCTCTCGCTTGCGCATCAGTATCAACCGCCGCCCACAGTTCGCATCTCCGGCCCCACGCGCTCGTCATGTCCTTTCCTGCCACGAACAACACAACGACACACATCCTGCTTCACCTGGACAATCCGACGCAGAAGACGAAATCAACCCGTACACACCGTATTTGTTTCACGGCGAAGAGTACTCCAAGGCGGCTCGGCTCTTCACCCACGGCTACGACACGTACTACCCCACACACATGGTCGTGTACCATTGGTTTGAGGTCCGCAAGTACATCTGGGACGAAGATTGGGGCACCAAATGGAAGCTCCAACAACCAGCGAAGCGTCGCATCCGCGCGGCCCTGGGGCTTCCCATCACGGTCGACGACTACGACAGGACGGACTTTGAGAAATTTACCGTCGGGACGAAGCGGACGATGAACCAGTTTATCGACTTTTCGGGAATCAACCCTTTGGCCCCACACAAGGGCACTAGCACGGACCAGTTTGTCAATTGTGGCGACCTGAAATATGTGCCCGTCTTGGAGCAAACGTGAGATTGATGTTGAACAAAATTTTGTGATTTTACGAGTCTTCTTCAAAACATTTTAACCTGGCGAGGGTCTCAAGTCTCACGGATTCCGTCTGTCAAATCCCGATGGTCAAGGCACGATAGTACATTGCTCGGGAGGCGAACAAATCCGTCGAAGACGTCTGGTGGGCACTGTTTTGATCAAGCTGTAGACTTTTTCTAATGCTGCATTACAAGTGACCTAGCAACACAAACGATGATGACCAACACAAAATACATTAACATCCTAAGTCCATAGAGTCAACGAGCTCTACCAGCCATTGTTGTTGTCATCATCGCCCCATGGATCATCACTGTTGTTGTCGTCATCACCCCACGGGTCATCGTCATCGTTGTTGTTGTCATCCCACGGATCTGACGACGATGGGTCATCGCCCCAGGGATCGTCGGAGGAAGGATCGTCGCCCCAGGGATCATCGGGGCTAGGCACGGGGGCCGGGCCGGGCGCGGGCGTTGGCGCCACAGGGCCCCATGGGGAGCTGGACGAAGGCGATGGGCTGGACGAAGAAGGGGACGGACGGGGGTTCGACGATGGACGGGGGTTGGGAGGAGACGGCGGGGGAGAGCCGCCTTGGAGCGTGGGGTAGGCCACGCCCTCGGCCACATTGCACATGCCCTTGCCACCCACGCCTCGCTGGAGGTAGATGTATCCGTTCTCGCCCCACTGCGCCCCCCACGAATTTTTGATCTTGAAGAACTGGCCCGACGACGCCCCAAACCCGACGGCAATCACGGCATGGTCCGACCGCGCACCAGGACACTGGGTCACGACGCCGCCCTTGTAGTTGCGCCACACGGCATTGCCCGCTTCGACGACGACCGTCACGGGCTGCTTGGTCAGTGCACTCTGAAGTGCACTTTCGCCCGACACTTGGACGGTCTTGCCGATCGAGAGCTTCTTCTTCTGGCAGTTCTTGTTGCACGACCCCGTTTGACCCGAGTATGGCCAGTCCTGTTGGAGACACACGCCTTGCTGCATGTAGTCGATCGCAGATGGGGGAAAGCCGCCGTTGCAGCCCATGGAGCCGCCGTTCGTGGAGCAACTCACGACTTGCTGCTCCGAGAGATCGATGAGCTCCCCCGTCGCGAGGCAGTGGGCCGACTCGACGGCGCCCACGGTCGAGAAGGCCCAGCACGACCCGCATTGGCCTTGGTTGCGCACGGGCGGGTTGCACTTGTGGGAACTCCAGTCGGCGCTGTCGCCCGCGCCGACCGCCTCCTCAGACAAGGTAGCGCCTTTGTCCGGCGAGAACGTTTGGTTGCCAAAGGACTGAACGAGCACTTGCTTGAACTCGGCGTCGTTGAGGAGCGCAAACTGGTTGAAGACACTAAAGTTGGCCAACGGGTTCGCTTTCGATGCCTCTTGGACCGCAAGAGTAGTTTCGTGGAAGCGGACGAGTTCCATCTTGGTGTGGCTCTCGGTGGTCAATGTGCCCTCGGGCGTAAATCCGTTGGCGTGCGCAATCGGACCGTAGAGTGTCTTCCACTTGGTCAGTTGTTGCTCGAGCGAGCTCAGGTCGGACGAACTCAGGGACTCAAAGATCTGGTTGGCCGATGCCGCGGCGACAAGGCTGAGGATCGCAAGCGAGGATTTCATGTTGGAG